>PVJI01003377.1:0-125103 GCA_004026765.1 Micronycteris hirsuta
CTGGCTGGTGTAGCTCAGTGGATTGAGCGCGGGCTGGGAACCAAGCGGTCTCAGTTTGATTCCCAGTCAGGGTACATGCCTGGGTTGCAGGCCAGGTCCCTGTGAGGGCCATGTGAGAGGCAACCACACATTGCTGTTTCTCTCCCTCTCTTTCTCCTTCCCTCTCTCTAAAAATAAACAAATAAAATCTTAAAAAAAATAATAATAATAAAAAAAAAAACAACACCCAATCCCTGGCTGGCGTGGCTCAGGTGGTTGGAGTATCATCCCTTAAACCAAAAGGTCATGGGTTGGATTCCCAGTCAGGACACATGACTAGGTTGCGGCTTTGCTCTCCAGTTGGAGCACGTGTGAGAGGCAACCAATCAATGTTTCTCTCTCATGTTGATGTTTCACTCTCTCTCTTTCCTTCTCTTTTTGTCTAAAAAAACAAAAACAAAACAAAACAAACCCCAAGATCTGTGATGTCATCATTTTGTAGAAAACTCCTTCAGTTTTTCAATTTAATATAGTAGATAGTTTGCTTACACCTTCTTATTAAATTGTAAAGTAGTAAAAATGGAACAAACTTGGCAGCTTGGCTGAAACGAATGACATCACTGATGCAGGCCACGGTCGTGATGGCGGTGACAATAACCATGGCTGATTGTTTCCTCACCCTCTGCCAGGCTTTCCATGGGCGCACATGTTGGGTCCCATCTCAAGAGCATTTTAAGTGTCACAACAACCCTATGAAGTAGGTGCTATTATTTTGCATTTGACAGGTGAGAAAACTGAGGCACTATAAGCTAATTAAGCCGCGGAACTGGGATACTGATTTGGGCTGCCAGATTCCCCAACTTGCTCCATGACTCAGGGCCGTGCACTTCCATCTGTGGAGAGAGTGAGACTTCTGAACGGTGGCCATTGTTGATTATTAGATTGGGGACGTTTGGGTCACTCTGTGACTCCAAAGAAACCACGGTTTTACCTTCTGAAGCACTCTGCTTCACAGGGAGGGTGGGATTTCTGGTCTACCTTGCTCCCTCTGATCCCTACTTCAGCATCAACCTGGGACTTCAGAACTGCCCTTTTCTAGCATGGCTGAACTTGTGTCTCTCAATTATTAATGAAGCCCCATTTTGTGGGAGAGTGGAGAGGATGTGCCAGAGGAGGTACCCTTGCTTAACTCTCTGTTTTTCTTTCTTAAAGCCTGCTTCATTAAAGCGTAATTTACAGTGCAGCACACTCATCTTAGATGCTCAATCAGTTCTTACTCATGGGACACCCAGACAAAGACAGAGAGCATTCAGCACTCTAGAAAGTTCCTCTGTGCCCTTTCCTACTCGATAATCCTGCCTCTCTTCTGACTTGCCTCTATTAAATAGTCTTGTCATAAAGATGGAATCTTATCAAATGTACTTCCTATTTCTGGTTTATTTTGTTCAACATAAAGTCTGTGAGATTCATTTGTGTTTTTGCATTTATCAATAATTCTCATTGTACTCTTATGCACTAGTCCACTGTCTGAACACACCATGTTTATTTATTCGTCTTCCTGCTGATGTTTCCTAGTATTTGCCATGGATACAGCTGCTGGGAACTTTGGCACACGGGTTCTTCAGTAGACATAGGCATCTTTTTGAAACTGACCTAACTGCACACAAGGTGGTATAAGGTCCTCTCAGCTATAGATTTTGGAAGTGATGGAAGGAAGACGCCTGGAGAATTCCGAGGACTTCATGTGCACCAGGGTAGGCTGGACAGAAGACCAAGTCACAGCCTGTTGCTAATGGTTCACTACTGGGTAGCGAGAACTTCTGATCTGCCCCAAATATGCTGATCTCACTGTGAAGGCCAGAAATGGGACAGTTGTATGCTGAGGACTGGGAGTGTATAATAGCTTTTAAATGAAAGGGGATAAAGAGAGAATTCCATGAAATATAATCTCTGGAGAGCCAGTCCATGCCATGTTCCATACACCATCTATGCTGCACTCAATAACACTGCAAGGGAGCTAGTACCTGCATTTTACAGATGAGGACATAGGTGTGCAGAGGTGAGAGCCCTTCTCGGGTCAGGGTCCACCACTGTTACCATGAAAACATGGTGCCTGGAACACAGGGTGTGCTCAAAAGACACGAACTGAGTGGAGAAACGAGGAACTGGCAGGCCAGTTGTCTTCCCATGCTCTGACTCAGTACTGGGTTTTCAGTGCTGATGTCACGTATGTGCTGGAGTCGAGAGCTCAAATCTCTACGAATTCAAGTTTTATTCTCTAGGTTCCCATGAACAAATGCAGACCCCATGCTTCATCCAACAGCAGCCCACAGAAGGGCAGCAGTGGAGTGGGTGGCACCAGTCACCACTGGTGTGGGCAGGAGCACAGTGTTTCCTTATGCTGACCCAGGGACCCCAACTGCCTGGGACTCTAGCTCTGAACCTGTGCCTGGATCACTCATACCCTGTAAGTGCTGGGCCATGGCACTCTGGTCAACAAGCAGGGGGAGAGGAGTTGACAAGAAGACATGGGATGAATGTCTTCTTACCCTACTTCCCACTTACCCTACTTCCTGTGACGCCTGGAAACCCTAGAATTCCGGGGGAACCAGGCACACCGGGGAATCCTGGCAAACCAGGTATGCCGGGAGCTCCGATGTCTCCTTTGACTCCTTTGATGTAGCTGGGCTGCCCAGGCAACCCAGGGATGCCCGACAGTCCAGGGATCCCTGGCATTCCTGGAAGGCCTGCAGGAAGACACCAAGTATAATGCCCTGGTGAAGACATGGCACCTGCCCTCCCCAAGCTTTCGACTTTGTTGTCCCGAGTGCTGCAAATCTTAAAACGGGAAGGCAAGGCTGATTGGGCCTCGAAGAACCACCCGTGAGCCCACGTGTTGAGATGCCAGGGTGCCAGGCACAGGGGAGTCTCTGGTGCCGAAGCTGCTGCTCCTTTAGACTCAGGGAGGCGGGGGGTGGGCATGGGGCTGGACGGGGATGGACGGGATCCCTCAGAGGTCTCACAGCTCAGAGGTCAGACTGGGCCTTTCAGCGACATCTCACCTTTTAGGCCCAGGTAGCCCTTCAATCCCATAGGTCCTTCATCTCCTTTGTCCCCTTTAAAGTTTTTCGTATCTGGCAGGATGAACGGAGGCGGTCCTGGGGGGCCTGGCTCCCCTCGACTTCCTGGAAGGAAACAGAATGCAGTCATTTCACTTGACCTCTAGACCAGGTGTAAAAACACAGGTGGAGAAGGCCTCTCAGCTGCTGCTGTCCTTCAAAACCTGAGCCCCGAGAGGCTCTGAGCGGGTCCCTGACCTGGACGCCTGCAAGTCAGGGATGAGGGGCTCCGAGACACACAGTGCCTATGGCCTTGCCCTCCCCGCACCCTTTCTCTGCAGTGGAGGTGTGGGCACAGAGCACATCGGGGTGGAAGGACCTGCCCCCCACGGCAGTGCTGCCTGCACAAAGCAGGGATGAGTGCTATGGGGCATCGTAGAACGTGAGGGTTTTTTCTTTGCACTCTGAAGAGACAGCCATCAAACTGAATTGCAAGCTGGAAAGACCAAATGAGGAAGGAGGCCAGCTCAGTCCCCTTCCTGTGGGCTCCGGCTGAGCCTCCGAACTCACAGCGGGTCGGCCGGAGCCGGGCGCTCACAGCAAAAGCGGGTCGGGTGTTGCAAGGGAGCTTGTAAGGAGGTAATAAACTGGTCGGGGGCCTGGGAGGCAGTAGACAAGTCAGAGAATTGTGCCATAAGGTTCAGGCGGAGAATGTTCCAGAATCCGTGTACAGTGGGTGAGAGGGCAGCTGGTGAGATTCAGACTCAGCTGAATGGAAAGAATTTAGTTTCATACATTGAACATTTATTGAGCATGGAGTGCTGGGCTAGATGTGGAGGGAACAATGGTATCAATTATTCCCGTCCTTGGAGAGCCTGCCGCTGCCCAGCAAAGGGACGGGCCGCCCATGGCTTCTTTACTTCATTTCAAGGAGGCTGGAGGAAAATGTGTGATGGAGTTGGAAAAAAAAACAGGGTAGAATCCAAGTGTAACTTCATTTTAATTTTAATTTTAAAATATCAGTTTTTGCTCAGTGGCCTATAAACTCTAAATTAACATACAGGTTGTCTGAAAATTTAAATGTGAGTAGACAGCTTGGACTCAAGTAGTGCCCTAGACTGTAACTTCTATTTTTCTAAGAATCTGTAAAAGTTTTAACTCTTTGAAGACCAATTAGATTTCCAAAAAACCCCAGCTTGACTGAGATGCAGTTTATAAACCATGCAATTTACTCATTTAAAGAGAACAATTCGACGGTTTTCAGTGCACTCGGAGCCGGGCAGCCGTCAGCACAATCTACCTCTGGGACGTTTCCGTCACTCCGAGAAGGAGCCTGGTGCCCATGGACAGCGGTTCCCCAACTATTCCCTGGCTGTTTCACATACATGGACTTGGACAATACGTGGCATAAAGTTTCCCAGTTTTATCCATGTTGTAGCATGTATCGATATTCCACTCACTTTTTATTGCTGAATAATATTCTGTTACAGGGACACGCCACATTTTGTTTATCCACGATGGATGTTTCTACTCTTGCTTCTTCCAGATAACGCTGCCGTGAACATTTGTGTACAAGCTTTTGTGCGGACATGCGCGTTCAGCTCTCCTGGGTGCATCCCGAGGAGTAGATTTGCTGGGTGACTCTATGTTTAACTTCTTAGGAAACCGCAGACTGTCTTCCACACTGGCTGTGCCATGCTCTACTCCCGCAAGCCACGTAAGAGGGTTCCCATTTCTCCAGTCTTCCCACACTTGTTATCAGGAATTACGTTTTTAGAGACAGTTGCGATACTTTCAGAACAAAGGTGTTTGAACAACAGTCGTGAAAATGCGGCTTGCTGGTAACACATCCTCAATGAAAGAAGCCTCGTACTTGGGGTTTGGAGAGCCTCAAACCAGCCTCCTTTCTGTGGGTCACCACCTCTTTGGCACGGCACTGTACCTCTCCCCCTGCAAGACCGTGTCCCTCCTTTGCCAGTGGCATTCCCCTGGCTTTAGAACTTACTCCTTCTGCTTTTCACCTGGTCTCGCATGGCTTACAGGGAAGAATCGTGGCGGGGTGTGTTTCTTTGTAGTGCTACCGTCACTTAGCTCTCAAAAGTTCCCTTCGATCGGAATTATTCCCTTATTATGCTGTCAGTGTGTGGAGGCAGGGATAAGGACTACTGGTTTTTATTAGTTTGTTTGTGTCTTCTTAAAAAGTGTCTAACTTTTTGGGTTCCTAAAAGACCCATGAAAGTGAGTCTCAACTCTGTGCAAAACACCTTAAGAGAAGCGGGCGTACCTTTCACACCTGGCCAGCCAGGTGTACCCTTTAGCCCTGGAACTCCGAACAATCCGGGTTCTCCTTTGTTTCCTGGAAGCCCGGGTCTTCCTTGGGGCCCAAGCAAGCCTTGGAAACCATCCATCCCAGGTGAACCTCTCTCCCCTGCAGAGGGAGCAGGAAAAATCCTGGATTAGGCATGGATAAATGCATGAATATTTCAGTCTCACTTGTCTATGACATTTCCACAGAGTGAGTCTCATGAGAAGATGCTAAGATTCTTTGTTTGTTTGTTTGCTAAGATTCTTAACTTAAATTAGGGACTTGCCTGCTGACCTATGTCCAGACTGAGGGGTATAGAGTCAGCCCATGTGCCATCGGCCACTGGGGAGAAGACAAGGCAATGCACGGTGGTCAGGCAGAAAGACATGAGGAAAACTGGGAGGTCACCTTGGTCGGTGGGCCCACCGAGAAGAGGTGAGAAGGGGCACCAGAAGGTAATCTGTGTTAACACCACACCCAGCGTGGAGATCTGGCAAAGAACCACTGGAAAATCAGATCACTGTGTCTCCTGCAACAGTTAAAGGCCAGAGGCTCCACTTCCAGATAAAGTGGCCTCCGTTTGTGCGCAAATAACCCTACACTGGTGACCAAGCATTTTCCTCCGTTTTGGTTGCTGTTCACCAGTCAGCCTCTGGATGTGAATCCTGCCTCCTGAGGAGACTTGCCCACGAACTTCCCCACTGGATAGTAAGTTCTGGTCCTCAGGCAGTTGTTCTCTCTTGGTAAATTAAGATATTAGCTTTTTGGGCACGTCAGCCAAACCCCGCCTAAGCAGTATTAGCCACTTTTCCCAGGGTCTGATGCCTCTGGAGGGAGACAAGTCCCCGGGCTTTGGCCTGCAGGCATGTGGGGCGATCCTCTCCTGGCAGAGCTGTCCCAAGCCCTAGTTTAAAAAGCCCAGCATCTTGTGAGGTAATTCCTTGTCATGCTATAAAGTTACCTTTTAGTCCAGGGGTACCAGGCATTCCGGCCATTCCTGTAAAGCCAGGGTTTCCCGGAGGGCCTCTCTCACCCGAGAAACCAAGATCACCTCTATCACCAGGGACACCTTTCATGCCCAAAGGTCCAGGGACACCTGTGTCACCTGGGTCCCCTCTTTCTCCAGGCAGACCTGTCCAAGAGAGGGGTAAGAAAAATAAAACAGAATGAACACACCACACACAGAGGAAATGCCTCTTACAATCCTTCCGAGGCATCAATTATGAAAACCTTTTTGATAAAAAAACTTCTTAGAAGGAAAATACAAAACTATAACTATAAAGGTGAATTTTAAAGGTATGACCACAGCCTGCAGAAAACTCACCAGGATGGCCTTTCTAAAGACGTCTTTTTTTGGAAGCTGGAGGCTAACCTGTGGGAATTGAGCTAAACGCGACTTGTAGAGAAATCTGACCGTCTCCACGCAAGCCCTCCTGCCGAAGGAACGAAGTTACAGCGGTGGAATGGTCGGGGGTGTCGAGGGGGCTCTGCCGACTCTAAGCCGGGATGTGCTCCCAGAGGGTAGCCCTGGGCTGCCTGCCCCTCTTGGCCATCGCTGGCTGCAGCCTGGGGATTTGGTTCCAGGGCAGGACCTGCACCTGCCCACTTGACTGCTCTCGCCCTGCCCTTCGCCCTGTTACGTCATTAGGGCTTCCCCTGCTGCCCAGCTCACCACTTTCCGTTAGTCTACCGCCACACGGCTACCAGCTTTCTTAATGCACCCCTTTGTTAACAACCCCCAACAGCTTCCTCGCCTAGGGAATCTAACTCCTTTGCTCAGCATTCAATGCCTCTAAACTCTGGCCCAATCTCCCCCTCCAGACCACCAGCCCCCTCCTCAGATTAAGGTCTCCCCCCTGGCCAGTTTGGGGGATCACAGGGCCAAACCTTTCCTTGGGCATTCCTGCCTCTGCCTCCCCTATATGTCCTGGGAAGGACCCTGTTCCAGTCTTGTCCATCTTCCAAGCCTGGCCTGTCTCACCTCCTTCTCCCAAGGTTGCTCCAGCCTGCCTAGCTCCCCTGCCCCCTGGGAGACCAGGAGCCTCAGGGTCTGGTCATTCCTTTCGTTGGCTCTGGCCCAGTGCAAGCCTTTTATGTGTGTAATTCTCTCCCCAGCTAAACTGCAGGCTCCTTTAGGGCAGGGCTTTTGCACAGACTTTTACAAGCCACGCAATGCTATGTAGCTGGTGTTCCACGCTTGAGAACTGGCAAGGCCTGTGAACACTGACACAGAAGGCCCCAAACCTCCCGCCCAGGATTTCAGGTACCACAACACCAGTGGGTAGCACGGTGTCTGGGGCATCCGTCCCACCTGAGCGGAGCCCTGTGTTTGGACACACATGGGGAAAGCCCTGGGCCTGTGTGTAGGGCAGTGTCTGGCTTAAACGGGGTCTTTGCGTGGCACAGTGGTTCCCTGGTGTTGACTGGCCATGGTCCTGGATGAAGTTGTCACCTGACTATGGCAAGTGAGAAAACTAGGGTCACCCCTGGATGGTGCCCGATCAGCCTATGGGCCCTTGACTTCCTTCAGCACCACCTTGGCCGCCTCCCAGCCTCCCTGAAGGGGCATGGTAGCCAATGGGAGAGGCCTCAGGAAGCACCAGCCCTGCCAACACCTTGATGTTGGACTTCCAGGATCAGGACTGTGAGAGGATAAATTTCTGTTGGTTAAGCCTTGCAGTGTAAGGTACTCTGGGAACCTCTGCAGCTCTGGGTCAGGGGTGATCTTTGGAGCACAGTTTAAGAACTCCCCAGGGGGAGGTGGTGCTTGTTCAGTTGTCAGTATGAGCGAGGCTCTGACCCCTTGATGGGCAGGTGGGACCCTTACCTTCACGGCCCATGGTGCCTGGCAGCCCCAAGGGCCCCTCCTGGCCGGGAGCTCCAGGGAAGCCATGCGGCCCTGGTGGCCCAGGCAGTCCTGGTTGGCCGAGAGGTCCGGGGAAGCCTGGGATACCCTTCAGGCCTGGCATTCCTGGCATCCCTTGGCTTCCTGAAACGATAGAGAGAAGAGCCTTGAGGCTGACCCCCTCCGGTTCATTGCAAGCAATGGCTACATCCTTGGAATTGTTCTATAAAAGTAGGATGTAATTTTTTTTATGAATTGTGAGACCTCTGGAAAATGCAAAGAAGTACAAAAGGTGAGATCAAAGTAACTCACGCCACCATCCTGAGGTAATTACTAACATCTTGGTATATTTCCTTCTAGCTTTTTTTCTATTCACATAAATATACCTAGAAATAGGTAATCTACAGAACTGACATCACAGTATAAGTAAAACTTTAATCTAGTTTTTTGCACTTGACATTATATTTTGAGCATTTTGCCATGTTTAAAATACTCCTTGCAAGCATGTTAAGTGGCTGTATGAATAATATCCCATCCCATGGACACCTTTAGGTCCCTCCCCACTTTTTTTGCTTTTACAACAGTGTTATGAGGAACAGGTTTTTATCCCACGTTGTCAGTCATTTTGTTAGGGAAGTGCCCTGGAAATCGATTTAGTGGGTCAAAGCAAACATGAACTTAATGTTTTTCGCACACTTATCTCAGACCCCGGCCCCGGCGTGTCTTCCTCCCACTGTTTTGCCAGCCCTGAGAGCCGGTGTTGAAGCACAGCCAGAAACCCGGGGGCAGGTATCGGGGAAGAGGGTGGGTCAGCTGCATTACCTGGCATGTTTTTGAAGAGTCACATTTCTTTCTCCTAGTTTTTACTTTTTGGTGAGAATTTTGTTCTTCACTGATATTTTCCTTTGGGGATTCTAGTATTTTTCTTACAGATTTTAGTATTCGTCGTGTAGATTAACTTGTATTCCTTCTTATCATTTTAAAGTTTATCTACTGCCCAGATTTTCATTTTGTTTTTGACAGATAGAATATTAAGATTTGTGCAAACATGTGTGTGTGTGTGTGTGTGTGTGTGTTTTCTTTCCTTGATTTTATGTCTAGAATATCCTGCCCTACCCAGGGGTCAGAAAACTGTGAGCATGTATTTTCTTCTACCTTTTTTAAAAAATACTAACTCCCTAGATCTCCTTATATTTAGTCATTTTCTCCTACTGGGAACTTAAATTTTCCTACATTCATCCAATTAATACCAGTAGCAGGGTCAATGCCTGCCATTTGCATGTTTCTCCAATGACTCTGAGGGTTGCTTGTTCTTGTACTTCTGACCATCCTACCAAGTGTGCAAGGCTGACTGAGAAGGCAGACAAGTGGGGTGAACAGGGTGGGGGGGTCATTAACAAAGGGATTAAGTTAGTCTTGGACCAACCCGGACCCTTGAGCCTGTGGTCCAGTTACCTGATTTCTTAAACCATATTGGGGAGAAAGGTGCGCAGTAAGTAGGATGCATATAGCGTTCTCATGTACTCCCGTTTTACTGTGGGAAATGAGGACACTTATTTTTGGGTTCTATCTTTAGAGTTCACAGCTCCAGGGAAAGTGTGATTGCTAGTGGCTGCTGGTGGTCCCAAGAGAATAGGCAGGCAGTGTTGCAGTTGGTGAAGATTTACAGAGAAAGCCCTGGCTGGTGTGGCTCAGTGGACTGAGCACTGGCCTGCGAACCAAGGAGTGGCCAGTTCGATTCCCAGTCAGGGCACATGCCTGGGTTGCGGGCCAGGTCCCCAGTGGGGGTGCACATTGATGTTTCTCTCTCTCTTTCTCCTTCCCTTCCTCTCTCTAAAAAAATAAATAAATGAAATCTTAAAAAAAAAAAAAAAAAGATCTGCAGAGAAGTCAGGCCCCCGCCACAACCCTCTGTTCCTCTACAAGGACAGACAAGCGAACTTCATCACCAAGCGCCCGTAAGGCTGTGAGAACTGAGTGCACGGAGCATGTGAGGCCGCGGGAGTCGAGGTCCACAGGGTGGAGGCCGGTCCAAGCGCACGTTTCTGGGGTGCCTCCCTCATGGAAGTGGACAGGCCGGGCCATGAGTATGTGGTTGAGATGACCTCTGCTACTTTAGTGGTTGCCTTGAGAATACCAGGTTGAGGTATTTTGTTCTTTCAGTTGTTGGTGGAGCTCAATATTTTAAGTCAGTTTCTATTTATAGAACATCTCTTAAATAAAGTAACAACTACAAAAAAATCAGCTGCCCTCTGCTAAATAAAACTTGATCCATGAACTTGTGGGACTAGTTACTTGAAGTTCTGCTCAGACAGCTGGGCTGCACTGGGCGCCTGCCCCCCACAGCCAAGCAAGCCAGTCATGGTGTCACTTGCCCACTGCTCCGGTCACAGGGTGGATGGAAGTGATACGGAAGCAGTTTCTCAAAACTCCCATGCTTCAGAAGTTAAAACTTTTACCCAGGAGATATTCTGCCTAAACTAGCGGGTCATCCAGGGGACACCAAATGCGGGAACAGGTCATAGGAGTGAAAGGAAACCTGCTGCCATTTTTTCTAGTGTTGTTGTTGGGCTCACACACTTCGAAGCCCGTAGGAAGTAGTTCCATTTTAAGAAATCTACCAGAAGTGCCCTTCGGTAAAGGGGCTCGGGGCCCAGTTGTTACAGGACTGTGGAACAGAATGGCGGGCACACGCTGACACTCACGACCTTGAGTGAGTGCTGAAAGGGTTTTTAAATAATCGCTCCAGTGCCGCCAATTCCTCCGTCTCTACAGAGAAGTGCTGAGTTGCACCTTATGCTCCTTATGACCAAGAGGTGCTGAAGTTGGCAAGGCAGACCCCAGACATCCTGGTATTGGGTCCCCACTGTGTGGTGATGGTAGCCAGTGGCCCACATACCTGCCTGGCCTTAGACAAAGTGGTGTGGTTCAGGGGTGTGTGTAGATGTGTGTGCAAGTGTATGAAGAATGTGAGTGTAAAAGGGTGAGTGTGATGGCGTGGGTGTGTTTGTGTAAGAGTGTGTGTACATGTGAGCATATGTAAGGGTGCGAGTACACACATGTAGGCCTGTGTACATGTACTTGTATGATTGTGTACATGAGTAGGCATGGGCAAGTGTGTATAAACATGTGGGGCATGTGTGTATGACTGTGTGTGTGGATGTGTGCACATGAGCCTGTGTATACAAGCATATGTGTGAATGTGTGGGTGTATGAGCATGTGAGAGTGTGTGTGCATAAATGTGTGTGCTTGTGTGTGTGCATGCCAGCCATTCATGCTTTTCCTTCTGTTCTTGGGCCTTACCCCAGTGGGTCTCTCGGCAAACCCAGGCCCCACACTGGGGATTCTCCTAGTCAGCCGACAGCAGAGGTGCTGATCAGTATCTCCATGGAAACCCATCTGCCCTCCAGTCCCACCTCCCAGGCCTGCTGGGAACCGACAGGATCATCTGCAAACCAATTCACACTCCTGAACTTGGTGAGTTCAGTGGCCCTTCGAGAACCAGGCCTCATGCCCTTCATGTCTTCATGTAACGGACGCCCTGCAGGTCTGATGGCGCTTGCTTCCTGCACAACACAGGGAGAAGCCTTCCTTTGCCTGGGGCAGGACTGATGATATGCCAACAACTTACGAACAGTCGATATGTCAGGTTACAATGAGTGCACCCTGCGTCTTCATATTTGATTGGGAACACCCAATATCAGATTTCAATGGTCTGGCAGCCTTCAGCGTGTGGTGCGCCGAATGTAAAGACTTGCTTTTTGAGGACAAACTTTTGTTAAAGTGAGGTGTCTGGGGTTCCCAATGCCAGTTTTGTATAAATTGGGGACATAAAGCATCTAATGCCTTGTTTATTCATCAAACAATGGGCGGTCTTTCTACTTTGCTAAACATACAGAGACGATATTATAAACAATATTAATGAATTTTAAACCGATCAATTTTATGCCAACTCATGACATTGCATTCTAGGTCATTTCTATCTTCTGCTTCAGCCTCTCACTAAGCACGGCCTGGCTCCCCTTTTTGTACCACACACGCTCTGCTGAAGGCACAGCGAGCCCTCGTGCTGATGCACACCCAGCCTGGGGACAGAGTCCCTCAGTTAATCCATACGTGCAAAAGGTCTCAAATGACCATCCTTTCCTGGCTACATTCAGGATGATGACTATTGTCCTAAAAACATTCTAGAAGAACGCTGGAACTAAGTGGGGAAGAAAAAAAGCAAGACTTGCGCCATACAGTTCCGTTGCTTCTCACCAAACCCTCCCTAGGAGGGATTTCGGAGCCACCCGGGAGCCACAGTGACTTACCCCTAAATCCAGGTGCGCCTCTGTCTCCGGGAAGGCCTTTCAGTCCAGGGTGTCCAGGCAGTCCAGCGTCTCCCCGGGATCCAGGCTGAGCTCCCAGGACTTCGCCAGGAAGGCCCCTGTCCCCTGGGGGCCCGACTGGTCCCGGTAGGCCGCTGGGACCTGGGAGTCCATCAGGGCCAGGGAGGCCCCTCAAGCCTTTGGATCCTCGGGGCCCCGCGAACCCTAAAAGGAGACATGGGTCATCCCCAAACCGCAGGTCAGCATCGTGATGCTCTAAGAGAGAGACCTCAGAGACAGGCTGGAGACCCCAGGGGTTTGCAGTCAGGGTCCTCAACTCGAGCCCGGGCCCTGCCTCCCTCTCCATCTGGCCCTTAGCCCTACAATTTAGCTACAGTGGATGAGGCCTCAGAAACAACCTCTCTGGACGTGAGTCATCGCGATCCATGGCATCTCATGTGCAAATAATCCCGAGAGACAGCTTTCGTGGGACCTTCCAGGGTGTGTTTGTAAGTGAGGGACAGAGCAGTGTGATGGAAAACCCCTCAGAGCCCAAACTGTGGTCCCTGCAACTCTCTCCCTGGTCATCAGTCAATTTGGAAATGCTTTGAAGGGGACTCGATAGCCCTTTGTCATGGTGACTGTCAACGGCCCATTTTTGGATGGAGGAAGGGTGGCTGTCATGCGCTCGGGCAATCGTGTCTTTTCTGAACGCGGCTGGGTCAAACGGTCTCATGGCTACTTCCCCTGGCAGTGTCCTCACCCCTGAAGTGACCTCAGATTGCACTGCGGGAACAGGAAGTCATGTGCTTGTTCAGAAGGAGAGCTTTTTGAGGCCGTTCTTTCCTCGGCTTCAGCGTGCAGGGCGTGGGAGGGAGGGCACTGTCTGCCCCTCTGGGCAGGACACCTGACAAAAAGACCCCTTCCACAGGGCCCCGGGCCTTACCTAGGACGGGAGCACTTGGCGTGCCTAGAGCTGGGAGGGGGCTGAACGGCACCCCTGTGTTTGGGACCCGGAACAAAGGATCAGGACATGACTGAGAATCAACTAACTGGGCCCTGTTTCAGAGTTTCAATGCTGGGATTTACCCACACAAAGAAGAGCTATGGCGTTCACGGAAGTGTTAACAAACTGTACAAGGTAACTGTGCACTTCTATCTGTGGGCGTGAGTACGGATGCGGATCTTATTTCTGGGACATATTCTTGGTGTGTTCTGCAGTCTTTAAGGGGGCATTTTCTTCTGCATGTGGTGAGAGAATCATAGTATATTCCATTACCATAAAGAGTGACATGCTTTCCAAAATTGAATAGATCAATTCCTGCTTTACCCTTTCCCTCTGGTCTACCCAGTCCCCGGTCACTTAAGGGCTTACATGTCAATACAGAACAGGCTCTCCACCTGTTGTCAGCTCCCCAAATACCCGGATAATGGGCGTGTCCCCCTCGCTTTCCATGCCGGAGAATGCTATGCGGTCCGTGCCCACTTGTCTGGGCACATCAGTTATGCTTACTAGGCACCCTTCATATTCAAGGCATTAATGAATTATTTCCCTTCTCTCAAAAACAATTCACTTCACTCCTGTGTATGTGGCATCAACCAAGGGGCAAAGCTGTAACTCCCAAACATTTAGGTGTTCCCGGCAGGGCAACAAAATGATGCAGTCTGATTCTCTGGTGTGGTGGCAGAAAACTTTCTGTTTCTCTCCAAGGCAGGTTTTTACCAATGCCTTGACAAAAGACACATGGAGTGCATGTCCCCGTTTTCCAAACACGGCAAGACACGTAATGTGAAAGGCAACTGGATAAAGGTTTGCAACCATCTTTATGAACCCAGGAAGGAAATCTGTCAGAGACTGAGGCAAAGTTCCACAGTCAGGATTAAACCACTTGCCTGAGCGTAGGACAGGGAAGAGGCAAAATTTAATGAATCTTTGCTGAAAATGTTTACTAAGGACCTAAATCTAAGGACACACAGCCCCACTGCTCTGTGTGATATTCCAGACATAGGAACATTTATTCAGTTTCTGGATCCTAGTTTGAAGTTAATGCTGACACCCTGGAGGGCAGTGATGGAACCAAGTTCGAAATTCTGAGGGCATGGATATTATGTCATGAAAAGAAAGCCCGGCCCTGGCTGGTGTGGCTCAATGAATTGAGTGCTGGCCTGAGAACCAAAGGGTTGCCGGTTTGATTCCTGGTTGGGGCACATGCCTGGGTTGTGGGCCACGTCCTTGGTGGGGGGCGTGTGAGAGGCAACCACACATTGATGGTTCTCTTCCTCTTTTTCTCTCTCCCTTCCCTTCTCTCTAAAAATAAATTTAAAAAAATCTTAAAAAAAAAAAAAAAAAAAGAAAGTCCGCAACCCCAGGTCAGGGCTCCCGTCCTTGAGAGGGCACGGAGAGAGATGACAGCTGTCCCCCAGTGCGTGAGGGGTGGTGATGCACTAGAACCACTGGCTCAAGGACACAGTGACGGAAAACCTGCTCGAGGCAGATTTCATTGCAACCAGGGAAGAACTTTCTAGCAATAAGGGTTTCAATGTTTCACAGGTGCCGGGTGACAAGAGGCTAGAAGAACACCTGACCAGAATCCTGAGGGAGGATGTTTAGCCTTGGGTAGCCTTAGTGACTTCTAGTTTTATTTATTTAAATAATACAATTCTGAAAGGCAAGGGCCTCTGCATACCAAGTAACACAGTCACACTCACACCGTTTCAGCCACAACCACACAGGACTTCTGGGGGTGGGGACACCGAATCGTATTACAGAGCATGTGACACCCAAGCAGGCACCGCTACTTCTCACCACCACTCATTCACCGCCAGACACATTCACTTCCCTCCGTACACAGGTAGGTAAGTGCCTTCAGCTCTTTCGGCCACTTAATGACTTAAATAATTCCTTGCTGTGTCAAATGTAGACAGAATGGTTCGAATTGTTTACTCAGACAAGCTGCAGGCCGGAGAGTGAGTAGATAATGCCGTGAAAAGCAAAAACATACACATTTCTTAGCCAGTGAGCGGTCAGCAGGTTGGGCATCGGTGGTGAGAGGACTGTGTGTGCCCGTAATGATGACCGCAGAAGAGGGTAACACCGTGTGCCCTCAGAATGTTTACTATTGACCAGAGGGAAATCTTTATGCACACTTGCCTTTGGGTTTTTTTTTCCCCCTCAAAATTTGTATTATCCTCTGCAAAAGTCTAGTACAACGTTAGCGATAAAAAATTCAAGAAGTCTAATCTTCTAGGGACAAGAATGAAAGCTGCCATCGAGCACGTGTCGGCCCAGTTTCCACACGTCATGGACAGCAGAGCTGGGCGCCCTGACCATCCGCTCACAGCCACGTCCTCATCTCAGGGCCCGAGGGGGTCCGACCTGACTTACCTGGGGGTCCTGGGAACCCTTCGCGCCCTGGATCTCCTGCAAGACCCTTGGGTCCTGGTGGTCCATCCGCTCCTGGGAATCCTGGTACCCCTCTGAGGCCTTTGGCACCTAAACAACCCAAAGAAATCACAACACACATGAGGGATCTGTGAAGAAACCCCGGCAGTAGGTGAACAGGGAGTGATCAAGTTTGGCACTTGAGTTAATGTGGTGTCTTATGAAACTAGGAGATGGTGAGGCTGGGACCTCAACCCTAAACCAGCACCTCTGACCGCCAGCCACACCCAACTGCGGACCCCACAGACCCTGGCAGTGGGCCCCACCCATCAGTGAATGCCACCAGCGTGCCTGCCTAGGGCGCCAGGCCAGGCTGACCAGTGAAGGGCTTTCCTTGTTGAAGCCAGTAAAGATGGGAGGAGGGGACTCTTCTTTAAATGATCACACATCAACACAAGGACGCAAGGGTCACCAAGAACAGGGAACCATGACACCAACAAAGAAAACCAACAGAGCTCAAGTAACCAGCTCTAGAGAACTGGCAATCAGGAAGTGCCTGACAAAGAATTCAAATGAATTGTCCTAGAGAAGCTCAGTTCACACGAGAGAACACGCATGGGCAATCAACAAAATCAGGAAATACACACATATCATGAGAAGTTTTACAAAGAAATAGAAGCCATAAGAAAGAAAGCAAATGAACAAACAAACAAACAAACAAATCCTGCAGCTGAAGAGTATAATGACTGAATTAACATAGCATCTCTGGGCTTACAGAATGATTTCCAGTGTTTACAATTCATGCTTAAGGACTCAAACTATAAGAATAATGTTCAGTATTAAGGTTCCACAGGCTTGGAATGCCTGGGTGTGAATCGTGACTCTTCCATGTGTGTGGTTTTGGATACGTTTCTCAACCTCTCTGGACCCCAGCTTCTTCCAAATGGGGCAATAACACCCGCTTCCCGGGGCGCTGTGAGGACGCAATGAGACGACTCCCGTGAGATCTCTGGGCAGGGCTGGCACAGGGCTGAGCTCCACAGATGCTCTAATGAGAAGACAGCTGGAGTTCCTCACCAATGTCACAGAGCGGACTTCAAGCTTTTCCACCCACGTTCACGACTTTTCCTTGGCGAGCGGATGCTGTGAGACACCCACCCGCACTTTCCACCTCAGAGGTGGGTATGTGACGGCACAAGTGAGCAGGAAGAGTCAGGCTGGAGGCAAGCCGGGGCTGTTGGCCACGGGTGCCCTGGTCAGGAGTGAAACCAACAGCCGCAGCAGGACAACGGCCGGGGGCCTCAGACACCCGGGCTCTGACTTCTGGGCCCTTTGCAGGGACCAGGCCTCAGACTACGTCTCTGGTCTGGGCGTGTGTCGCAGGTTTGGCACTCTGGTCCTCTCAGACCACGAAGACTTCATCTGTACAAGAGGTTCTTGCAGGAAGCAAGGTTCTCAAACTGACGCTTATCACATGTTCCTAAACACAGGGGGTTCTTGGGGAAAAAATTCACTCCATTTGCCTCCATTTCCATCAGGTTCAGCGTCAATGTCAAGATACAAGATCGAAAGCTCCGCAGACCTGCTTGAGCCGAGCAGATGCTGTATCATGCCTCCCAGGCCTGGGAGGGCCTCTTCCCGACAGTCAGGAAATGAAGAGAACTCAGAGCTCCAGAAACCGGACACCCCCACATTTACTGAGGCCTGGACTGCAGGTGCACGAGAATGGGCCAGACCGACCTGCATCTGCAGGGCACCACCCTCCTCCCTGGTGAGCTGGGAGGCGCTGTGTGGTCACCACCCAGGCCTGCCCCTGGGCTCTGAGGTTTGGTCAGCTTCCTGAGTGATGGAGTGGCTCTCTGCCTCTTGCCTATAGCCCCTCTGACCCTCTCCACGCCAGACCCCCTGGCAGAGGCGGATTACACAGGCACTTCTCCGGGGGCCACATTTTGAGTAGCAAGGTGCTTGAAGGTTGCCCAAGTTTCCTCCAGTTATAATGGCCTGCACCTCACTGCAATTCATTCAACTTTCTCCACTGCACTCTGCAAACATGTACAACACCTTAAACATTTTTAATAAATATGGGGAACTTAAAAGTTTTCCACATCCTTCATCCAGAGCCAATATACCCAGATTTGAAAAATGTTGACTGATATTACTTATAACGAATGACTTAGACTAAAAAGAAAGTAAAACTTCATACCAGCTAAACGAAGTAACTCCTAATCAACGGGACATTTTTGACCTGAACCTTTACATATGGGAAGCAAACTTGAGACATTTTTCCAGGTGTCTCTGCGCCTGCCTGGTCTCAGAGAATTCCCTTCATCTCAGGCTCTCAGACACTACAGCCAGCGCTGACAGCCAGGCGCTTCGGGACGCACCATATTTCTCTATGAGTGCTGAGAACGGAGCCCCCCTGCAGCACTCGGGGCAGGTGGGAAGGGTCGCGAGCAGGTGGTGCAGAGGCATCAGTGCAGTAGGAATTCCGGCCTCTCCATGCTACTGTCCCTTTAGAAAGGGACCTGCAGGCTGTCAGGTTGGGCCGCTGCTCTGCTACCATGTAGAAGGGGACAATTTAGCATCCTGGCATTTTCAACCTTTCTCTATATGAGGGCAGAAAGGTATCGAGAGAGACTTGTGGAAGCACTTCCCTTGGGCCAGGGAGAAGGAGCGCTGTGTATGGCACCCCCAAGCTCTCACTGTGGAACCCTAGTCCCTGAGGGTCTTGTCAGCGAGGCTGGCCTTGGCGAAACTCATGGTGTAGCAACCAAAGCTTCACCCCAACTCACACTCCGAATAAATGCATAGATTATCCAAAATTTCCCATTGATAGCATGACCCTCATAAACTATTCTCTCCCAATTCTTAGAGAGAGAGAGAGAGAAAAAAAAATGAATGAGAGAGAAAGATCAATCGGCTGCCTCCTGTGCATGCCCTGACTGAAGATCGAACCTTTTGTGTGTAGGAAGATGCTCAAACCAACTGAGCCATCGGCCAGGGCAACAGACCCTTATTCTCGACTGGGGGGCGGGGGTGGGGGATGAGGAAGGAGCGGTCACTCCTAGTCAGAGCCAAATGATGTTCCCTCTCACACAAGGCTGCTGTAGTCTGAGAACTCGCCTGTCCTGGACTGACTGACTCTGGCGTCTGGGCGTCCCCGAGCAGCTGCGGTGGTTGCCCAGGTCCCATCTGCTATCTCTGAGCCGCCAAGCCATCGGTGGGTGCACGGACGGCTGTAGACACTGGGCTCCGTCGTGGAGAACCCTTATTTATTTCACGTGGGCTCTTTAAATAGGGTGATTGTTCTGTGTCAGCAGACAAAAGCCCAGTTCCTCCTAGACTGTAGAGTCAAATTCCCAGCCCCGTTTATTTCTGCTTTCATTTCAGTTAAAACCCCAAAGAAACAATCCCCTCCCACAGGTTCTTCCTATATATTCTGGGACACAAAGGGACAAAAAAAAAACCAACCCAGAAATAAACTTTCCTCCCAGGCTTAAAGCGTTACTTCAGTCTAAGGGTTTGTGCGATAGCGGAGGCTGAGTTCTGTGTAGCAGGGATCTTCTCCTTTAGACTGGGCTTCCACTAGGTGTCCATGACCACACACATCTCTTACACTGATGAGTAGAAGTCTGCTTCCTTTGGAAGCTACCAGGTTGTGGAAGACTGCCAGGACGGCAGAACACGGTGACATCCAGGGGCAGGAAGGAATGTGGGGACAGAGGAAAGATGTTCAAAGAGAGGCAAGAAAAATGAGTCAAACAGGATGGCTGAAAGCGCTCTCTAGTTTACCGAAGCACATTACCTGCGGGGCCTGGGGGACCTGGCTGGCCTGGCAATCCCTTGGGACCTCCAATACAACCTGGGAAGAGAGAGAAAAAAGATGAGGGGAAGCATGTTCAATGCCAAGTCTCATGGCGTTGCGATATTGCATAGATCAAGGGCACCAGGCCTGAAGACTGGCTACCATTTTTATGATTAGAGTAACTGAATGAGCTAGTTAATATTGATCTGATGTAAATAAAGATTTAATTTTATCACATAATGAAATTAGAATATTAATATAAAATGCAAATAAGGCCAGTCAAACCAAAACTGGCGCTCTGCTGAGTTCATCTGGCTCCTCCCCAGTGAGTCGACGCCAATGTCTCTTTCGTCTGGAATGTCCACCAGTGGATGAAGGCCATTTGTGATTTCAAAAGCAATTCTTTGATTCCTCCTTTGTGACTTTGGATAGTTTCAGAATTGGCCACAGCAATAACTGCCTTCAGCCATGTAAAATGAAACCTGAGTGGTAGCTACTTCAGGCCTGTGTGACCAGGGCAGTGACATGACTCAGGGGTATTTTGTTGTCTGGACTTTGTCTTCGAAGTGCCCTTCATCCAGGTGCCTGGGGTTGGGCCGGGTTCCTAACTTGATAGAGGCTTCGGCCTCCTCTGCTACACTGGGGACCAAGGGTGTCCAACCTGGCCAGCCCCGGTCAAAAAAAGAAAGGGACCTGCTGTCTTTGGGGGGCCCGGCCTCTAGCCTGCAGAGCCTCATACCTGGGGTCTTCTCACATCTGCATCATCAGCCAGTTCTCTGAAAGCTCTGTGGTCTGCCTCTCCTGCTCTGCACTTTTGCTCTGAGTCGGGTCCATTCCCATACCTCAGCCTAACCTCAACCTCAACCTCATGCCGGAGATCCACGGATTCTGATGCTAATTCTCCAACCCGGACATTTGTGGAGGCTTTGCCCTCCAATGCTGGCCAGGGCAGCCTCTGGATGGTGTCCGTCTCTCCTCTCCCACTGCTAAGCTCTGCCTCAAAGTCACTTCTGTGTCCTGCCCTTATCCGTCAGCCCTTCTTCCCTCTAGCATTCATTTATCACCAGTCCAAGTTGTGCTCTCCTGACGTCTACCTGGATTGGCTCTTCACCCTATATAACAAGCAAATAATTCGCAGGTGCCTTCTACACATGTATAGACAGAAAGCCGAATACGTATACGCATGTGTTTTAGCTGTAAAAGCATATCTGTTGAATTCTTACCAACACTGTAAATCGGCGCTTCACATTGGTGGGGAGACGCGGTAACACTGCGTGCTAACTGTACTTGCCTGTCCTTTGATTCTAAGCTGAATCAGACAGGGTGCCAGCTCCGAGTTTTGCACGTATTTGTATTTCTTGCTGCAGCTCCGTGCTCACTGCACGAGCTCACAGGAGTTGTTGACAAGCCACATGTTTAATAAACCCAAAGTTTCAGAGGGCTCTAAAGCCGGCTGATCTTCGTGACAGTACCTGGCTGGATGACATCCTGTCCATCTCCGATGGGTCTTTTCACACCTGTATCACAATCTGGGAGCAAGACATGACGACAGAGTGAGGCACTTTTGGAACAACTGACAGTGACTAACTTATCTATGCGTGTGTGTGTTGGTGGTGGTGGGAAGGCCCACGGCTTCAGCACTGGAGGGAGAGGCCCTGTGTTTCCAGCTGGTGAGAGGAGCCTGTGGGTGGGTCTGAGAAACCCTGGTGATGCAACACCGCATTCTTACAGGACGCCACTGGGAAACTTATACATCACCAAAGAAAGGACCGTGAACATGTGCTAAAGCACTAAACAGTGTCTCATGACTTCGAAAGACAGAAGAAAGGATCCCCCATACCTATTTGTCCTGGGAGGCCTGGGGGGCCTGGAGGTCCGGGGAGTCCTGGCACTCCAGGGAATCCAGCATCTCCAGGGAAACCACGCTGGCCTTTGGGACCTGGGAGGCCCAGTCCTGGGGGACCCCTTTCTCCTGGAATGCCCTTGGTGCCGGGTGCTCCTGGGTAGCCTGCGTCCCCTGGGGGGCCTTTGATGCCATCACCCTGGGAGAATATTCAGTTTATTTCTTAAAAGATACGTAATCCTCAAAGACAGCCATATTCCCAGTTCCCTTTCCCTATTTCCCCGAGTCCAATGCTGCAGGTGGAAAGCAGAAAGACAGTGGAGATTAATAAGGACCTATAGTCATGGTCTAACCAAGTCACAGAAATAAAGGGCAGATTTTATAATAATCATGAGCAATGCAATAGAAGATAGTTCTGGGAGGCAAGCAAATCTATTTGAATATTAATTTTTCTCTTTCCAAACCATTAGCAGCCCTGCGTTGATTGGGACCTTCATTCACGGGAAGAATTCTGCATAAGAACACTTAGGTATAGGTTTGGATAAAGGAGAGTCGAAATACACTGTTTTTATTGTTGTGATTTAGCATTTGTGGCGTTACCTACTCTTCACAAGGGCTGATGTGCGGCTAAAGGAAAGGAAGTCTTCAGTTTGGACAAGAAAGAAAAAGCAGTGTGCTCGTGAGGAATGAGCAGAGGTGACAGGGCGGGGGCAGCAGGAAGCAGAGAAGGACTCGGCAACGCCGGGCCCTGTGAATGAAACTACCAAGCACGTGTGGGAAACTAGGGCGCGCAGTGGAGTGATCAAGGGGTGGGTGGGGGCTGTGAGAACTGGGGAGTTAGAAGGAATGATGTCTGCAGGGTCGCAAGCAAACCATGGGCCCAGCTTCACACTCAGTGTGTCTGAACGAGCTGGTACGACAGCTGTGCAAGTAAGTCCCACCCATCTGCCTGGGCCGTGAATGAGACGGGGACATTCAGACAGCAAGGAGGCAGCAGCTTCCAGAAAATGAAACGCTGCTGTCCACTGAGGTACCCTTCTCCTTCATTTACAAAGGCATGAGGAGTAGTGGGCCAATCACTGATCAAGGGTCAAGCTCTCTCTATTTGCACGGTCCTGATTAAACCTCACGACCTCCCGTGTTTTGGCTCCTTTAAGATGCGCTTAATGATAAGGGGAGGCCTTTCCATTTCCCACGGCTGTAGCGGAGGTCAAATGGAAGATGGACCAAACTTAGTTAGTGGGTAGTGATGACGACCACTGGTGTGCTCACTGAGGTTCTCAAGGCAGATGTTTACGTACTTAGCTTAGAAATGCTAGCAATCAAGGACTGACAAAAGCCACCAGACCGGGAACCAGAAGTGGTGGGTTTAGCGCTGGCTCTGGATAGCAGAAATAAAACAGCAGGCCCGGCCAGCCGGGAGCCGGCCGAAGGCCATTGGCCACTGCGACGAATCAAGACACACACTCTTCCACACATGTGCACACCACACACAGAGAGACCATATATACACGCACACATACGCCACACACACACAGACCACTCCACAATCATATCTGAACAGGCAAAACAGAAACACTGTTCAAATCACCAACAGGATCCATTGTCCTCTTCACCGAGCACAGCTCTGGCCTCTTGTTTTCCCATCCTGACTCTCAGGTAAGGCTCATTAAGATACATGATGGCAGCATTATCTGTGGTTTTGGAAACCACACCCAGAGCGGAGCCCCTTCTCCGACCCTACCCAAGGCTACCAACACAGCTGAAGTCCCGTGATCACGGACTGGGACTCAGACTCAGTGCCGACAGGTCACGTCACTTCTTGTCATTTCCTCGTTCGCTGAGTGGCCTCCACACTTTCATCTCAGACAGCCATGCGGTAGTGCAACTGGGCCACACAAATTCTCTTTGGAAAATAATTTTTGAAGTGATAACTAAAACAGCAATACTAGATTATTAATAATCCAGGTGTTTTCAAAGAGCCCAAGGGAACGGCACGGGAACCGTTACCGGTATTAGAAAAGAAATGACCCACGTTAGGAAGGAGAAGTCCTTGGTTTCGGAATGAGGCAAGTGAGCCAGCAAAGAGAATGTAGGTAAGCATCTCTGAGGAGAAAGAAGAGAGTTCTAGGTTGAATTGTGTCCCCGGCAGAGGCTTTTGTCATGTAAGCTGCCCAGTCTGTGGTGCTCTGCTGTGGCAGCCCCAGGAGGTAAATTCAAGGGTCTTGGGAGTGGGGGGTGTTGGCTTGATAGCCATAGGAAAGAAACTGGAATCTAGGAAAAAGAACTGAGAAATCACACTGCAGAATCAGGAGAAAACTCCAGAACGTGGGCAAGGCAAGGCGGCAGGGGTTGGGGGTGGGGGGAGGGCGGTGCGCGGAGGTGGGGTCCTGACCTGGGTTCACCTCCGCCCTCTCCATCTCCGCCCCAGCCTGCCCCCGCCCCCGAGAGAGGCCTCTGCACTCGGCGAGACAACCTCTCCTTCAACGCTGGCGTGTTTGTTGCCAAAACGAATTGTACATTTCACACCTTATCCTAGAAAAATACCATTGTACCACCTGTTTAAGAACATTTGATTTGGGAAGGGTGGTGTTTCATTCTATGTTACATCAGGGAGAATATTTATTATCTCTTTGACTTTTAAATATTCACTCCAGGCTTGGCTTTCCACCTAACTCACTACATCCTAAAAAAATACGATTTCTGCTCATTAAAATAGAATGGGTTGCATGGGTGGATTTAGGGGGTGCCAGCACCATTCACCTTGGGGTGTTTAAGTACGGGACTGAGGGGGTGAGGGCTGGGCGGGTCCCACCCTCGTGGCTACTCACGGGAGGGCCCGGGAGGCCTGGGAATCCATCGAGCCCGTCACGCCCTGGGATGCCGTCGCCACCTCTTATCCCAGGCACACCTGGGATACCTGGTTGTCCCTTCTCACCTGGGAAAGAATTTGCAGTGTGACTTCTGCTGCCACAGAAGGGTAAATAGTGCAAGCAATGCTTGGCCACGGAAAACTGACCTTTGGTGGTAATTGTTCTAGAATCTCCCTTTATTCCTTTGGGTCCAGGAGGTCCAAAGTCACCAGGGGCTCCCTGTGGAAACAGACACAAAACGTCTTCCTCCTTCATACGGTTTAAGCAGGTCCGTGATGATGATGGCTTTCTGTTCATACAGCTCAAGGACCATTACCTGTCATCAAGCCCAGCACTGTCCAAGAGAACTTTGTGTCACGGTAGATGTGCTCTATACCTGGCTGTCCAGTACTGTGGCCTCCAATCACAAATGGCTATCGGACACTTGAAAGTGGCCGGGGGACTGAAGAATGGAATATTTAAGTTTAAATAATTACCAATTAATGGCAGCAGCCACATGTAGCAGACAGTGGAAATCAGGACCTTGCTACTCAAAGACTGGTCCATGGACCAGCAGCAGGGCCCCCCACCCCCGGGAGCTTGTTTGAAATGTAGAACCTCAGAACCCACGGGGGCAACTGAAGCAGGATCTGTATTTCCACAAAGTCCCAGGGATTCACACAGTAGTGAACTGGTGCAAAGCAACGATCTCCAACACAAGGGGGCGCACTCTTAACTACAGTTAAGAATTTGAGCTACTTAGAATTTGAGCAGATGATAAGCCTCCCAGTACAAAGGATGGAAATGTGTGATCATTGATATTGAGAACAACAAAGAGAATGGGAAATGGAAATTAAGGTTGGAAGAAGACATACTCAGAGGCAGGCCTGTTGAGGGATCACTCACGCTTCAGGCTGTAAAACCTGGTTTCGATTTCCCAGTGAGCTGCTTTATGGTTCAGGATACAGTTTAATATGTGTGGATATGCTAGTTTCTGGCAAATCTTGGTTGATCTTATTTGCAAGATTATGGGAATTTTAGTGTTGGTTTAATCAAGTGGAATATTACAAGTGATTCATGAGTTCCTTTTTCCAAAAAAAAAAAAAGAAAAGAAAAATTCCACCAATACTTGGTTTATTGATTGAATTCTGTGCAGAAAAGGGTGCTGTGCGTTCAGGGCCCAGACGGTGTCTCACATGCAGGCGCTGCTCACTAAGTAGGTGCTGGGCACATGCCTGGAAGGATGGATTCATTTGTTGACCAATTATTCCCATACTTCCAACACTGTCAGACTCTATCAGTTCAAATGTTTAGTAACGAAAAAGCACCTCAGTCCTTCCCACTGCTGTGGGGTTGGCAGACATATAAACATGTAATTACATGCAAGACGGCAACATGTTCCCAGAGGTGTTTGAACACAGGCACTGTGGGCAAAGCCTGCCCCGGGAAGAGCTTAGATATTCCAGGTGCACAAAGTGGGACCCATTAGGCTTCTAGGAAATATTCAATCATTTTAGAAACAATCCAAGATTCTACCGGTTTTGCCATGAAGTTCTCAATTCTCACAACACACCCTTTTTTTAAAGAAACAGATAGCCACGGTTTGGGGATGGTATTATTTTTAGATTAGGATGAAGCATAGTATCTACTACTTTTATTTGGAGGTAACTATTTGTTTTCTGAGAAACCCCGGGGCCTGGAGCAGAGAGATGCCGTGGGCCTCATTTCCCCTGTGAAACAGCAGTGAGGACCTTCTGCCACAGCAGCTCTAAGGGGCTGCAGCCCTCGCCCCGCGGCGCGCAGCCAGACCACGCTCATCGTCCGTGGCCAGCTGGCCTCAGCGAGCTTTCCTCTATTGCTAAGTGTATAACACGTTGGACTTTTCACTTTATAAATCTCCCTCGGTTCTCTTTTTAAGTACAGAAAGTATCATTTCTTTGCCTCCATCTGAAATTTGTTTTGAAATTGTTAGTTAAAACCTGCCACAGAAGAGAGCTCTGCTCCGGATGATCACGTTCATTAGACGGGAAATACAGTCCACTCAGCCGACATACACAGGGTGTTTGTGGACAGGACGCTTCGCACGCTGCGAAGCGAACCATCCCCGGTTCACTTGCGGTCTCGGCTTCATTGGGTTATGGAGAGCCTTCACGAAATGCTGAATCAGCTCTATACTACCTCTGAAGAGGTAAATGCTTAATAAGTAAGATGCTTTACATTCAAAATACTAGAAACTTTACTTTGTGGAGTATAATTCTTAAACCATAAAATTCACCGTGTTAAAGCATACAATTCAGTGGTCTTTAGTGTTTTTACAAGGTTGTGCAACCCTCATTATTATCTAATTTCAGAACGTTTTCATTACCCCCCAAACAATCCCCCTGTACCTTACACAGCCAGTCCCATTCTCTGCCCTACCCCCTACCCTCCTTGGCAATGATCGATCGTCATGTTATTTTAAGATTTGCTTGTTCTGAACACCTCACATGGATAGAAGCACAGTATCTGTTCTTCTGTGTCTATTTTATTTCACTAAGCATTTTCTGGGGCTCGTCTGCACTGTGGAACATGTCAATACTCCACTCCTTTGGGTGGCTGAGGAATACCCCATTGCGTGGTGTACTCTGTCCTATTTACCCACTCATCGGCTGAGGGACACTGGAGTTGTTCCACTTTTGGCTATTATTATTACTAGAAATAATTCTTTTTTTAATTAAGATTTTATTTATTTTTAGAGAGAGGGGAAGGGAGGGAGAAAGAGAGGGAGAGAAACAGCAATGTATGGTTGCCTCTCACATGGCCCTCACTGGGGACCCAGCCCACAACCCAGGCATGCGCCCTGACTGGGAATTGAACCCTCCGGTTCCCAGCCCGCGCTCAATCCACTGAGCCACACCAGCCAGGGCTCACTTTTGGCTATTATTATTAATACTGCTATAAATACTTATATACAGGTGTTTATGGGGGGGTTCTGGCCAATATGGAGGTGTAGGTAGAAACCCTTTGCTACCTCGCACAACAAGTGTTTATGTGGACACGTGTTTCAGTCTCTTGGGTCTATATCTGGGAGTGAAATTTCTGGGTCCTAGGGCAATTCTATGATTGACTTTTTGAGGAATTTTGCACAGTGGTTGAACCATTTCATATTCCTGCCAAATTAAAGTTTTATAGCCTTTTTGGATGAAGTGTTGGGTGCCTGAAGTGTTGCTGGTCTAAAGCAGTGTTAATTCAATAAATAAAAGCTGGGAGAACAGAGGTAGGTATTAAGGATGTCTCATCCACTCTGTGATAGGATTTGTCTCTTACCTTGAGCCCTGGGAACCCAGGGGTGCCGTGATGGCCAGGGTCTCCTGGGTACCCTTTCCTTCCTGGCTCCCCATGGATGCCTGGGAAGCCCCTGGGTCCAGGTGGCCCTGGAGGACCCGTGACGAACTGATCGTCGGCACATTTGCAGTCTCCAAAATCACCTGTGAAGTGAGGGAGAGGAAGGACTCGTTATTTACTCACAAAGTGTGGGTGGAACCTCTCCGTGGTTTTGCAGGGACAGGAGCATGAGTGGGGGGGGCGCTGGGGGCGAGGAGAGGAGTGAAGGCAACGCCACGCTCTGCGGCCATCAACCACTCTGCTCTTCACACTCCCACGGTGGGAGCGCTTGTCCCCGTTTCCTAGACGAGGAGCGTGAGTTACTTAAGTGTGCAGTCACGGTCTCCTCCAGATGCAGAGTTCTAACGCAATGTTTACTAAGATGCTTAACCAAGGGACCATTTACAGAGGTGTGTGCAGAGTAGAGGAATCAGTGACGGGGCCTCGGGGCGAGGGGAAGACACAATGTTCCAGGGTCCGGGTGAAGGGAAAGCCATGGAGAGAGCCATGGGCTTAGAGGCCAAGGTCATGGGTAGGCAGAGAAAAAAATGCGCCTCCTCTCCACTGCTGTCTTGCCATGGCTGGACCCAGGGAGCCTGGTGCTGGCGGTAGGGATGGCTTCTCAGGGGAGAGGGGCCAGCGGGAAATGTTGACGACAGACAATGGCTCAGTGGGGCTGAGTTGCACAGCTCACCCACAGAGGTCGGGTCCCTGCAGTCAGCTCTGTCCCCAGTGGGGCACACACCCATGCACCCCACATGTACCACAACGGTCCAGCTGTGGTGAGAGTGTGAACATGCTACCCACGCCCAGGAATGGGAAAGCTGAGCAGGCATCACTGCGGTCCCTGACAGCCTCCCAGGGAAGGGGCCGCCTGGGCCAGCCCTTTCTTGGAAAGGCCACTGAGCTAGGGGCAGAGTCCCTGAGATGCTGGGCAGGTCTCGTCACTCCTCTGAGCCTTGGCCTCCTCACCGGTTAGCTAATCCCTAACTCAGGGGATCACCCTTTGGATCCGACCAGATGATTTCTCTACAGGCATGCTGCAGTGGGCAGGTGCTTTGCAAATACCTGCCTTGGAGCGGAGCACTCAGATCGGAAGTCAGCCTAAGAAATCATTGCTCACCTTTTTTGCCCAATGCTGGGCTGTGCACTCCCTGAAAATTCAGAGATGAAGTTGGCAGATAGTGAACAGAGAAGGGTGAGCAAATGATTACTGGGTGTGCTGAAAATGTGGCAGACACCACCTTAGTGGCAGTGTCGGTTCCATGAAAGAAAGGACGTCCAGTGGGGAACTAGGGGATTGTGCTCATTTCAGAACAAGTGAAGAGGGTGAAGTGAAGTGTACTCAGACGGGCCAAGTCACCTCCCTACCCCTTCTCCTTTGTTCCCCGGTGCCCCTTACCTTTCCATCCTTTCTGTCCGCGAGCTCCAGGGAAACCTGGAGCCCCAGGAAAACCCTCCTGTCCTGGTGTTCCTTTAAGGCCAAAAAGGAAACCTAAGGAGAGAATCCACAGGGGCAGCATGTTAGCAGAGCCCAGGGACCCCACATCCTGCCGAACCCCGTGCTAGAAGGTTCTCCACCAGGCCTCCCAATAGAGACTGACGAAGTCCCACACACTCTGATTCTATCCCCAAACTCCTCATCAGAAAGAAACGAATGCTGTTCTGTGGTTATTGCGTTCAGGGATGGATAGAGATGTGAGAGCCTATGAATTTATTTTTTCTATTTAAGCCTAAAGATAAAAAACTTTTGTTTTGAGAAATGAGTCCAAAGCAAGGTTTTGAGTTTTCAACTATGTTATTGTTGGCCAAAAAGTTTGTTTGGTTTGTTTTTTTTCTGTAAGATCACTCCAGTAGTGCTTAGTTGTTTTTAACTTCATTTAAAACAATTTTGTTAGATTGTATTGTGACAGCTGTCATATTAGCATGCATTAAAAAAACATAAAAATTGGTGAATTTTTGTGTAGCCATTTTAATATTGAAGATGGAAGAAAACAAGTGAATTTTTGGCATACTATGCTTTATTATATCAAGAAAGGTAAAAACACAATTGAAATGCAAAAAAAAAAGATTTGTGTAGTGTATGGAGAAGGTGCTGTGACTCACTGAACGTATCAAGAGTGGTTTGTGAAGTTTTGTGCTGGAAATTTCTTGCTGGACAACACTCCATGGTCAGGTGGACCAGTTGAGGTTAATAGCGATCAAATTGAGACATTAATTGAGAACAATCAACGTTATACCACATGGAAGATAGCTGACATACTCAAAATATCCAAATTAATAAAATTATTGGTAAAAATGAAAGCTTTTATTTTATGGATAAAAACCATATGGAGTTTTTGGCAAACTCAATATTTGCAATTCCAAGACTACCAAAAGACTTCTGGTTTTCCAAAAGACAATAAATATCAAAATGAATTTGGTGCCCTGGCTGGTGTGGCTCAGTGGCTTGAGCACCAGCCTGTGAACCGAAAGGTCGCTGGTTCGGTTCCATGTCAGGGCACACACCTGGGTTGGGGCCAAGTCCCCCCTTGGGGGTGTGCTAGAAGCAGCCGATCCATGTTTCTCTCCCTCTCTTTCTCCCTCCCTTCCCCTCTATCTAAAAATAAATAGAATCTTTAAAAAGTAAGTAAAAAAATAAAAAATTAAGCATTTATTTAAAAAAAAAATCAATTCAGTTCCCTATTCTCTCCTCTCCTGGGAATAGGCTCTCACTTGAACACACTTCTCTCACCACATACACACTCCTTCCTCTTTTACTCTTTTGGGTGCACGCAAGTACACACACACACACACACACAGACACAGACACACGGAGCTTGTGTAATTAATGTAGATAACTTGTGAACCATCTGGATTCAGTGTGGTAACCTCCGCCCTTCCAACCTTCACCCCTTTAACTGGGATTTGGGTACTTCCGATCTGCTGTCCGCAGGGCTCCAATAATTCCAAGCAGGGATATCTGGGCAAAGGTGTAAGAGATACAAGCCAAAAGCCAGTAAAACTCCCCAAGTCACATTTGAGAGGAGCGCCATCGTGTGGTGGGACGGGGGCTGCACATGCCCAGGAAACATGGCTGAGTATGGAATCCGAGTCTCCCTGACTCCTCTTCTCTTCATGGTTAAACCCTACAGTGCTCATAGCTCCAAAGATCTGATAAAACTCCTCCAACAAATGAAAACACATGCTGCCATACCCACCTTCTGGTAACTGAGAGGAGAGAATGAGGTGATTATGGAAGCAGAAAGGAAAGGAAAACACCAATTTTAAAAACATCTGCTATCTGTTTGGAAAAATGATACCAGAATTTCAATATCAGAAAGCTCCAAGGTAACTAAATCTTTATGGAAAGGTGGCAACGACTATTGCTCCGCATATCCTGACCTCACTACACATTTAATACAGTCTCTCTCATCCATCCATCCATTCGCTCCTTACACATTTCTCTGGCGCCTACACTGTGCCCAGCGGTGTGCGAGGAGCTGTGTATACAGTTGGAACAAAACTGACAGGACCTCCTGGAACTTACTGTTTAGATGTGGAGGTACACATCAGACACACCTTAGTCAATAGACCAACACAGAATTTCAAATTACGGCCAGTGCTGTGAGAAGGGAGCTCAGAGAAAGTAATAGGGAGAGTGGGCAACAGGAAAGTCATTTCTGAGAACCTGACGCTTAAGAACTATAGAACAAGAGCCAGCCAGCCAAGGTGGGGTGGGAGGAAATGGTCCCAGGAGAACATAAGCTTGTCCAAAAGCCCCTGAGGTGGAAGGAAAACCGTTCCTGGAGGGTGATGAGTGAGGAGCGGAATTGCAGAAAGGGAGGTGAAGGAGATCACGCCAGCCTAGTGGGCTAAGAAATGGGGTTTGGGTTTTATCCCAAGGGCAACAGGAAGTCATTAAAAGGTTTTCAAGAGGAAAAGTTAGGGAACCTAATTTACACGTAAAAGGCTGTGTAGTCAGTGACCAGAGAGAGGAGGAATGGAAGCAGGTCAGAAGGGGTTGGTTATCCTGGCAGACTAAGCATGGTACTGTGGTGGCTTCGATGAGGGCGGAGGTAGTGAAACGATGGGCTGATTCAAGATTTGAGAGGCAGACTCACAGGACTTGGCGATGGATTTGCGGTGTGTGTGAGCGAGATGCTACAGCGACCCCCAGGCTCTGGCCTGAGCTCTTGGGTCTGCAGAGATGAAGGGGCGGGGATGGGGAGCAGGGGATCCAGAGTTCTGTTCTGGACACACAAAGCCGGAGACGCCTGTGATACACACTTTGGTGACTACGTGGTGAGTTAACCGTTTGCATGAACTTGGAGCTCAGAACACGGAACTGGGCTAGAGGCAGCATGGAAGGCCAGAGAAGGCAGGGTGTGAAGTGGGGGGTGTCGTCCTTCTGGTCACCAACTCTGGCCACCTGTTCAGTTGCAGCTTTGGTTCTGCGTGGGCCGGGAAGACAGATTATCGAGTCTGCTTAAAAATTGTTGTTTAAACAGCGGAGAAAGGCTGCAAGTCAAGATGTGAGGCCTCCACCCTGGAGGAAGGTGTCTGGAACTTGTGGCCCGGCAGCTTTCTGCCTCATCTGCTTCCAGACTGCACCTGTCCGGCGTTTCACTGAAGGACGGATTGCGCTGGGGCCACCGTCAGGCAACCCCTACTGTGAAATATCCATGGACTGTTGCTACTCGACAGGCTGAGAAGGTTTTGCCCTTCTTCTGTCACTGGCTTTTTCTATTCACACCCCAGAGCACCTGCTACGCCCTCACCTGCTGCCTACTGCATGGGTTCACGACGTTACTTAGCAGAAAGCCCTGGTGCAAATACAGCTGTGGCCCCTTCGAGTTTCTGTCCACTTACCATCTGGTCCGCGTGGTCCAGCAGGCCCTTGGACTCCTGGGAGCCCTGTCTTCCCCGCAACTCCTGGCGAACCGGGGTAGAGCGCAGGGATGCCTGGTTCTCCTATGAAGCCTTTGGGCCCCATTTCACCTGGGGCGCCTCTCCGCCCACCTGCAAATCCAACAGCAGTCAGCAGCAGTGTGAAACATGTGCTGTTTAACAGCCACGCTGGCATTCCTGCCCACGGGAGCCTCCGGCAGGACTAGGAAATTTAGTCCATTCAGTAACTTAAGGGGTGGATGCCAGTAGTATATTTCGTCTCCATTTTTCAGCCCAAAAAAGCCCCTCTTCTGGCCTTCAAACAATGGCCAGAGGGTTGCTACCAGCACTTGGCAGCAACATTTGTTGACTGCCTGTGTTCCCCCAGCCTGCTGACAGAAGCCTGCTAGTGACTCATCAGTGGCACAGTGCCACCTAGCGGACGCACTTTTGATGCCATGGAACCACTTACCTTCGCTTATGGCAGACGTGCCGGGGAAGCCTGCTGGGCCAGGGTCCCCTGGCAGACCCCGTGTTCCTGGCTCCCCATGGGCCCCTGGAAATCCTGGGTCACCTCTGCCACCTGGAACCGAGACAGGCCCCACAGTAAGAATACAGCTGTTGTCTGAGACTCATGACAGACGTTCAGCTTTTCATTGAATGCATATTTAGCAATACCCTGCACACTGTGTGAGGCACAGTGGGGATCCAAGTGCTTAATATATGATGGTCCCTGTTTTCAAGGAGCTCATTCCCAATCAAGGAGGGGGAGACAAAATTCCTATAAATATCATAAAACAGAGAGGCACATAATGCCAAAAAGGTACAGAGTGGTTTCAAAGGAGGGGAAGATTATTTGGGGGGAAAATCGGATACTGAGAGACCATGGAGAATAAAAACAAGAGGAGTAGATTTTTGAGCTACTGCTATGTGCATTAGGCTCAGCACGAAATGCTTTACATACATTTGATTCCCGGAAAACCACGGGCATGGAGGGTACCACAGTCTCGACTCTACAGCGAGGGGAAGCACCCTGCTCACGGGCACTCACGTTTCCTAGAGCAGGTAACCCGATGGGGTGAAGTCTGGGGAGATGGGGAACAAGGGAGGGAGTGGGCAGGGAATGGTCGAGGGCAGGGCACCCAGAGGGGAGGTGAATCCAGACTGAAAGCGCAGAGCTGGGAGCGCCCCGCAGGCCTGGGATGTCGGCTTCGGGTGAGAGGGGCGGTGCGACATCAGGTGGGGTGAGGGGCGGAGTCTGACGGGAGACCCGTGAAAGCAATGATATGATTGGGAACCCTCCCACCTACAAGGCAATGCGCTTCTCCTCCCCTGAGCCCCATCTCCTGCCCGGATTGGCTTTGTAACTCTTTGTTGGATGAATAACATACAAATGCTTTTACACGCCTTAATCATGAATAAACATTAAGTGGCATCGCTAAGTTCTTTAGCGTGTTGGATAAAGACACAGAAGTAGTCATTAAACCGACACACGGGTCACACCTAAGCAGGACAGTGGGTCCTTGACCCCTGGGCATATATGATAGGGGTGAGCCAGATGATCTACTGGGTACAGGAAAGAAGTATCGCAGCATTTTTATTTAAAAAAATCCCATCCTTTAAAATCTGTATCTGATGTGTAAGGTTTAGCATGCATGGCATTCAGTCATTCAGATAAGTATTTACTGAGCACCTACTTGCTGCCTGGGTCTGTTCTAGAAATTGGGGATACAGTGAACCACACGGGCTAAGTCTCTGCCTTCATGAAAATTCCTACAACACGGGCAAGTCATCCATCCATAAATATATGTACGAATATTTGGGGGAAAGCTCAAAACATTTTTCAAAAACATTATTTAGAAGGATGCACATTCCAAACTGTTGCTCTTCGCACAGAATTCGAATCATATTTCAGTACGATCTTACCACCTTGGAGGCCGAGCTAAGATAACAAGATAAGCATGAGCTGCAACAAATGCAAAATCCTTCAAGTGTTACACGCGCGGGTCCACTGGGACAGCACAGCGTCTGCCTGGGTTCACGTGCACAGAACACGAATCTGGGGCGTTAGCCCCTTGAAGTCTAAAAGGATGTGGCTGTCTCCAAGATGAGAGCTTGTGATCAGTGCCGGGTTCAGACCAACTGGCAGAAGGGTGTGTGCACCTCAGGAGCTTTGGAGTAGAGACTTGGGAAGGTGGCTGGGCCAGCCACCACGGAGGCCTGAGGTGCAGAAGGACTGGATTTCTTCAGTGAGACTGCAGATGGGGAAGCCAGAGCCCATGCAAGGTATAGGGCACTGGAAGAGTTTCCCAACAGAGGGGTCCCACCTGGAAAGTGGGGGGCACTCCCTCAGGCAGAGGCACAGCGAGGCTCTCCTGGAATACCACACTGAAGCCACGAGGGAAGGTGCACACAAAACAGATTCTACAAAGGTGTGGTCTGACCATCTTTTGTTTTGCTTAGATAGATCTTTCTGGAAAGTTTATGACTCTGTGTCCCTAACAGAAGAGAATGTACACTCTCACGAAAGAGAAGTTGCATACAAACCTTTAGCTAGGGAAGGATGGGGGTAAGGGGCGGGTGGGCCGGGAAGGCCTCGGTCACCCACTTCTCCCTGGAGAGAAAAAAGGGGAAAACAGAAGAATGTGAGACTGACCTTTTGGAGTTTTGGACCTAACATACTCTCCTGAGTAATCGAACCATAGACTCTGCCTGGGGCTCCACCTCCATTATGCTGAGGCAGTAAGTCCAGGCATCCCAGACACACCAACAGACAACCAAGTGGGCTGTGCCAATGTCACTTTGAAATCCTCGTCAGATGCTGGACCCAGTCAGGAGCTGCTTTCTCCAGGGCGGGCCGCTCCATTGTTGAGAATGGTATCCGAGTCACCAGGTGGGGTGAGCTGGGGGTGACTCAACAACACCCTGATACAGCACCGTCTGGGCTGTAAGTGCTACCGACTTTGAGCCCAACTGGGTCCCGCAGGCCTGACCGGGAGCTCCCCGTCCTCCCCAGACACGGCCCCCATCCAACAGGAAAGGCTCCCTCTCTGGCTAGTGTCCCCATCGGCTGGTGCAGCTGTATGTCACCTGGCCCTCAGCTGACTGGGTTTCCCTACCCTGCCAGCCCGTGCATGATCTAAACATGTCAGTCATATCCTCCCCGGGGAACCAGGGGTGTCCCCCCTTCTTGTTACTGCAAAGCCCCTCCCACAGCCCTGCCTGGTTGCTCCGCCCCAGGTGCCGCCTCCGCCCGTGTGACATGTAGCATCCTAAGGCCGGGACACACGTGACTAACAAATGAATGTCCATTTCATTCCCAGTGCTGGGTGTGGTGTGTCCAGGTATCTGTTCTTAGACAGACAGACACCACCTCCCTGTCTAACACGGGGAGTAGGAGGGCATTAGAACGCCACCCGAAGCGAGGAAGTGAAAACCACGCTCACCTTGGGTCCTCGGAGCCCATCGGGGCCTGGGTAGCCCTCTGGTCCTCTGCTGCCCTGCGGGAAAGATGTTTGGTGCTTATTTTTATCTCTACAATTTAAAGGACTGACCAAAAGACCTTTATTATGGCTAATGAAATTAACAATAATTCATTAAAATCACTTCCTACCCAGTCTGTTTAATTTTTTCTGATTTTGGCCTCAAAGATGTTTTTTTTTAAAGTTGCTTTGTTTGAATCAGGATCCAAAGTCAAAACATGACATTTGGCTGCTGTGTCTCTTAATTTTCTCATAATTCATAGCAGTTTCTTTTTCCTTCCTACTCTTTTTTAGTAACTTTTTGTTGTTGCTAATGAAGAAACCGGGCTATGGGCAGTGCAAATAGCCCACGTGGTGGCCTGGGCACCCCCACCCCCCCCCGACCGCACGGTGTGCCACGTGTGTCTCTTTCCCTTCTATTTCCTCTACACGGGTTGCCGGAGCTCAGGGCGTCCTTAGGCTCAGGGTCGCCTTTTGAAAGCAGTGTTCGCAGAGGGTGCGGGGGCCTTCCTTTCTCCTGCGCCCCTTCAGGAGGCACAGAGGCAGAGTCTGGGAGATTTTACAGTCCATCAGTCAGGTGAAGTGCTGACAACCTGATGCCCCTATTAAAACCTTCCTCCCACATAGGTTCTGACAAATTTCTACCGACCTCAAATAGCATTAAAGCCTCTCCGTTTAGATTTTTCCCTCTTTATTAAAGAAAATCTCTAGTGCTAACTATTGCTTTCTAATTCCCTCAGGTATGCATCAGAAAAAGCCCTATCATATTTGGGTAGATATGTAAAGTTTTAAAAATAATCTAGAAACTTATTCCATCTTGTTAAAGAATATGAACAGTTGGCCCCTCAAATTCAGAATGCCAGCTGCCAGTGGTAAAAAAAAAAAAAAACGGGCATTACATGATTATTTTACAAGATATTATGAAATCTAGGAGCATGTAGGCTGAAAGTCACGTTGTTTAGAATGAACTAAGGTTGGCTTACTGTTGTGTTTTTCATGGTGGGTCCATAATTTAGAATGACTTCCTTTTACGCTAAGTAAAGCTGGAGATTCAAAAGCGAAGGTGCCTTTTTCCGATAGGAAAGATGATGTCCTATTTAGAAGCCACCGCATGAGACAGGTTAGGGACCACCGAAGGGCTTCCCGATGATGGGGGAGCTGGCCACCAGGCATCCAGTCAAAGCTGTGTCCAGGCTGACACAACCATCCAGCTCCAACACCACGCTGGACTTTCTCACATCTACACACCATCCCACGCCACCAGCACTGCCCAGCCATGCTGTGACATCATCAACAAGCAATGACACGCATCCCCAGGACTAATTAAAGTTCCATCAATCTCTGGAGAAATGAGGGAGGGGTAGCTAATTCTTTGCTCCAGGAGAGAAAGAAAAATCTTTCCCAGAATCTTCTCTTTTTCAGTTCATCCTATTTTGATATGTTGTTTATGTTGGTGCTCAAAGTCGCTCCTTGGAGCTGCCCTTGATTACTGGCTCCATTTTATAGCCTAAAACTAAAGTCTGTGAGTACAACTGAGATGCTAGTTGGGGATTCGTGGCAACTTGGCCAGTGAGATAACACATGGTAGACATGTCTACGGTGCAGTGTGGCAGAAACACGCAGAATGACTCTGCCGTGTGTGCATATCCCGGGCATGCCCTATGTTTAGAGTCGAGGAAATGATTTCCTCACAGCATCTGAGATGCCCCGCTTAATTGGAAGCAACTGTGCCTCCCCAGTTTTGCAAGTGCAGAAAGCAAGCTGGAAAACGTGAGCCTTGGCTCCCAACATCTGGGCCACAGCAGTCAGACACCCCAGGGGGTCAGTGCCTGGTGAACATCCTGCCCTTCATTAACTTCTGAGCTCTAGGGGGTGGCTATGTGGAACTGCACTTTAAAAACGCTATAATTCTTTAGCGTTGGGTGTAGAAAAACAAATCATAATTATGAGTTCACTAGCACATGGCAGGCAATCAAAGTAGTAACAGTTGTACTTTAATTACGTGGAGTGGGTTGAAACAAATGACTTTTAAATGTTCATGTTTGCTTTACTCCACTGTCACTTTATAGCACTTGCATACTATAACCCTTAAACCAGAGATTGGCCTTGTGGCCTTTAGTTGGGGGTACTGCAGGGACAGCACCTGGTTCCAGACACACAACCTTTGGGGGACTCCTGCCAGTTACTAATGTTATGAGGAGACGGGTGTAATAGGGGCCGGCCATCCCTGGTTGAGTTTAAGATAAAGGGACAGGAACAGGAAAAATAAGGCCAATTGGGGTTGTAGAAAGGAATGAAGATCGGTACTCATTGTAAGTGGTCAGAACCAGAATATGGGAGTAAGACGCCTGAGTCTAGGGCTGGTGGAGGTCAGAAACCAAATCTGGGAGGTCAAGTCCCCTCCGTAGTCGCAGGGGCACGGACAAGACCTACCACTCACTACCAGGGTTCTTATGGTTCTCCAGTCACGCGGTGGAGCCACGAGCAGGAGTGTGATCTGGAGGCTGAACCAAGTATATTGATTGTTTTTAAAGCGAGTGGGGTGGGAGGGGTGGGGGGAGAGAGAGAGAAATATCAATTTGTTGTTCCATTTATTTATGCATTCACTGGTGAATTCTTGTCTGTGCCCTGACTGGGGATCGTGTCTGCAGCTGTGGTGTATTGGGACGTTCTAACCACCCGAGCCACCTGGCCAGAGCTGGATCAATTTTTAAAAAACACCTATCCCTGTGTGCCTTCGAGGACTGAGTTACGCAAATACTGGCCCAGGGGCAACGAGATGTGTGTGCTGTCATGCTGACTGCGTGACTGCTGAGCACAGCAAGCAGCGGGAAACCACTGTGAGGGGCTTGTCAAGCAAACACGGCACATCCATTTACTGCACTTCTGTAGCTTACTAGCAGAACTATGTGCAAACCCGCTAACGTGGAATCATCTCCAAGGCACGCTGGATGAAAAAACAAGTGGCAGAATGATACAGATATTTTAACTTTCTGTCGTTAAATTGCGTACATGTAAAAATACATGTCCTTGGTATGCCAGCACTTATCTGCAGCAATACCCACAGAGCTATCACCAGTAGCGGCCTCTGGACAGAACGCTGGGGGCCTGTGATAGGAAGAGGATGTGCTGTATATTCTTTTTTTTTTTTTAAAGATTTTATTTATTTATTTATTTATTTATTTATTTATTTTTAGAGAGAGGAGAAGGGAGGGAGAAAGAGAGGGAGAGAAACAGCAATGTATGGCTGCCTCTTACATGGTCCTCACTGGGGACCTGGCCCGCAACCCAGGCATGTGCCCCGACTGGGAATCGAACCGGGACCCTTTGGTTCCCAGCCCATGCTCAATCCACTGAGCTACACCAGCCAGGGCTGTGCTATATATTCTTTGATTGAATGAGTGAAAATAATGAAGAGTGAAGATAATAAGTAATTAATTAAAGTATCTATTTCTCTGTGTACTCTCTCATATGACCTAGCATTCAGACAATTCTAAGCCTGATCCGGATTCACAATACATTTCTCACATAGTGTTTTCTTTTCAAAAAATTGCCAAAAATCTGCCTACAGAACACATGGTAAAAATAACTAATTGGGTCACCATTAAAGATAAACTGTGAAAATGTGTGAGGTCTGTAAACCACGTAGGCGAATCCTTGGTCACCACGTCAACAACCTTCCTAAGAGTGACACGTAATGACACAGAGGACAAGTGCGAGGCTGGAAGGAAAGACCTGAAGGGCTGGTTTGCAAATATGAGAGAAAGGTAAACAATCGGACTCACGCATTTCAGATGCTTTGGGACCAAGCATTACTTATGCCATGGTAAACGCAGGGAAAATTAAAAAAAAAAAAAAAATTTTTTTCCCTGGGGCAAATAGTTTTGTTCCGGGAATTCCATAGAAGGCCCTCTGTAAGAGTTTGACCTCTGTAAGAGTTTTCAGGCCTGCAGCAGATGGCATTTCTGCATCACACTTACTTTCTGTCCTTGTGGGCCTTGTTCACCATCTACACCAGCGTAGCCCTGCAGAGGAAAGAAAACAGAAGCGGTAACAGCTCAGAACATGCAGCAGCGTTTCCCAGAGTGCATTGCCGTGGCAGCTGACACGGACTAAAACAGAACACTTTACCATGAAAGTATTGAAACCACCTGAAACTCCTTTTCTTTTCTAAAGGAGATGGCTCATTTCAGTGACACTTTCATGTGATACGTCCTATCTACCACTTAAAGAACCACGGAGAAATTCGTGAAGACGGTATGAATGGCAAGGATAACAGAGGCCTGCACTCCAACGTTCTCATGAGCCTCTGTTCTTATTTTGGAGCTTGTAACATTTTCTTTTGTGGTAGTGGCTGCCACAAGGCCACTTTCTCTTGGTTTTGGCCACATTTCCCAGCTCACTGTGGCTGGGTTTGGCCAGGGGGCTGAGTTCTGGCTGATGGAGAGAGGGCCGAACTGGTAGGTACCATTTCAGGCCACCATCTGAGAAAGAGGTCTGCCCTTGGGCACGGGAGCCACAGATGGCTGAATTTCCTTCGGAGGAGACACTCCTCTGCCCCATCCCCAACCCATAAGGGACATTTTTGTTGGGTTCTTAGGGTAGCAAGAAATCAACTTCTCGTGTGCTGGAATCAGTGTACATTTTTGTTACCACAGATCAATTTAGCCTAACTAATGTAAGCAGAAATGTGTTTGTGTTCTGTTCCTACCTTTCTCCAAACGCACATACACAGTTTTAAGAACCACAGTGACGGGGTGATAACGACATGTCCATCTCATCTACTGGAGCCAGCGGACTACTCTGGTTTGGGGTGTGTGGAGGGGGAGGGGGTATGAGGCAAATAACTCTGCACTTTTGGCTTAACTTTGCAGTGAACCAAAACCTGCTCCAAAAATCTAACGCTGATTTAAAAATCAAATCAAAACAAAAGAAGCCACAGTTATAGAATGCAGGTTTTACCCGGAGTCCTGGAAAGCCCATGATTCCTTCTTCTCCCTTCCAGGAAATGCCCTAGGAGAGAACACAGAGACTGAGGGAGGGGCAGACACTCACACTGCACCTGGGCAGGGGCTGCGACGCTCGGCGGCCTGCCTGTGGCCAGCCTGCCTCTGGGGCTCCTGCTCCAGCTCAGTGAGATGGCAGATTCACAGGGATCGCGACTCTGCCTGGATCACCAGGTATCCAGGTGTCGCCTGCCATCGCCACACAGTGAGTGACGATGTGGGAGGACAGGGGTAAATACCGGGGCAGGTGTGACGGAGATGAAAGAGAGGGCAGACCCATGGCCAGTTTAGACCCCGGAACAGAGGCAGGGCCGTCAAGCCTGCCCGGCCCCTCCACCCACACATCTGCTCTTTTAAAACATTTAGGTTCATTTATGAGCTTTGCAAAATGCTGATTAGCCGGTGTTTATTATGCAAAAAGGAAGACATTCTCAAACTATTTTCTGAAAATAAAACCTCATAAAAATCAATGATAATACTTTCTTGTTGTAGACAAATGGGCTGGAAACCACAAGTCCACGAGCCCTTGTGACCCCTGCGCATTCCATCACGGCAACAGGGTCACCGAGGATCTGGGAACCACCAGTGAGCAGAAACATCTTTATTGCTGGACTCACCGCTCTTCCTGGTTCCCCTGGACTTCCTTTATCACCCTGTGAAGAAAACGAAAGGTAAGAAACACTCATTAATTTAAGAATAGTAGTATTTAAGATTAATCAGGGTTTATGATATGGAATGAAAAGTAATAAAACTTTAAACATTCATTATAAATGAAAGAAAGCTCGGCCCGGCTGGTGTAGCTCAGTGGATTGAGCGCGGGCTGGGAACCAGAGGGTCCCGGTTCGATTCCCGGTCGGGGCACATGCCTGGGTTGCGGGCCGCGTCCCCAGTGAGGGCCATGTGAGAGGTAACCATACATTGCTGTTTCTCTCCCTCTCTTTCTTCCTCCCTTCCCCTCTCTCTAGAATTAAATAAATAAAACCTTAAAAAAAAAAAAAAGAAAGCTAAATTTTGCAGCTTCAAATTTTGAGGAAAAAAAATATGCACTATTTCTTCTGGATATTCATAATATAAATTAAAGTGCATTATTTCTGATGTGATTTCACGGCTGTCTCTGTCTGTGTGGTTCCTTTATTACTCCCCAACTGCAAGCATATATGCTGTGCCGTGCTGGGAGAATATGCCCAGAGAAAAGCCCTGAATTACAATGTTCATTTAAATAAAATATGATTAGAAGGATTCTCTGAGGAAAAAGCACATCTGGAATATAAGACCCCAAGCAAAAGTGGCTTTGGAAACAAACGCCAGCTCTGTATGACTTAGTTTTTCACTTCTCTTGGTCTAAAATGGTGAAAGAAATGTAGTGACTGGCCCATCCTTGCTCTCCATCACTGCTAAGATAGCACCCAGACCCCTGCAGACCAAGACTGTCCCCTGCAGGCTGGCCAGGCCCCAGGCCCGGGCCGCCTCTCTTGGTGGCAGAAAACTACGGAAATGTGTCCCGGAAGCCTGAGCACCTCAGCATGGATCGAACCTGCTCTGGTCTTGCTCCATCCTCAACTCCTGGACAGAGGCTCTACCTGATAATGGCCAGGTCACCCCTAGGAGCCAGAAGCCCACTCGGAATCCGTCCTGAAACTCAGTGGAGCCCCCGTTCCTGCCCGGTTGTCCAGGGACATCTATCTCACTTTGTCAGCTGCACACAACCATCTGCTGTGACAATCTCCTTTGGCACTTCTGCCTTGCACCAGCCACCTCCCAGGCCGCTTTTGTCAATGGTCAAGTCACCTATCACTCAGCCGCAGCTGCTCACCTCTCCCAGCATGAACAAGCACCCAACCGCCATCTTGACAGATACTTGAGTGTTGGAAATTATATTCTAAGCTTGGGGTTTTTATTTTGGTCGATTGTGCCCAACTTCATACCGGGTGTTTCACCTGTGGCTCCCTGTAATCCACTCCACAGCTCTACAAGGTCAGTCTTACTCCCTTCAGTTGGCTCAAGGGAACACCAAAGCTTAGGGAGGTTAAGTGGTCCATCTGAATGAGTCAGTGGTAGAGCAGGATAGTAGAGCAGGATGATTTTTATTTGACTCCAAAAGTAGGTTTTTAATCAAATGAAAGATTAATAGACATTATAAGGGCCACAAAATCAATTTGGGTGATCCCCTCACCCCCGCAATTATTCTTTATGTCAGCAAAGAGTAAAGCAGGCTTATTTTGCAGACTACAGCGTTTTGTCAGGTACTCCCACATACTGGGTTTGAACTGTGCTCTGACCATAACCTATGTCTGTACCGGAGAATCACGTACTTAAGGCTAGATTTGAGATTTTTTTAAATGGGCCCTCGTGTTGTTTCAAATTCATCACAATTGTTTAAGATGATGGGCTGATGCAGTTATTTGACCGAAAGAATAGCTGTGCTTTCACGCACAATTTGATGATGAGGACTTTTCCTCTTCGAGTGCAACTGTTTGAATAAAATGGAAGAAATTTATCTTTTTTCCCTTGTCCTTCACTTTTTTTAAGTTCAACGGGGAATACAGTCTATTTTGGTGAAGCCCTTTTACCTTATACATATCCGGATGGATCACTTCCTTCGTGGGCCCTATGATCTCACGGTTGGTGTCTGATGGAATCCCATTGGGTCCTGGCTGTCCCATGTCACCCTGTGAACAGTTTAGCAAAGCGGTAGTCTCTGTGCATTGAGAAGACACTACCAACATTTAATAAAAGCACGATCCCACCGCAAACTTCAGCTTCGCTCCTTGCATACTTACCCCACGCACACCAATTCTGTAGTGTTATATTTATCATATACAACAAAAACCATAATTTAAAATGAAATGATCATAATGTAAAATTATTTGTATTCTACTTGCGTTAATAACTGTGTTTGCATACAAGCTGGTTAGGTTGTTCATAATTTGGGGCTGCATTTGCCTCTGTGGCGTTACTTCCTTATGATACGTTTCTAAACAAGGAAATTATTCGGTCTGAGGGCTAAATGTATTTACGGTTCTTAACAGGTATCACCCTATTGTTTTCCAGGGTTGGTACCAAGATGTAAGAAATGTCTAAGGAATGAATGATTCCAGTTTCACCACTACGTCACTCTTAAGGGCGCTGTTGTATAATAAAAAGTGGCATCTTTAGTCAATATAATATCTAAAGATTGTTTCAGTTTGTGCTTTTATCATTAGCAAGAGTCACTTTCCCATGTGGCACACAGAGGGGAAACCTGTAGATCTGCGACTTGACTGGACACGTCTCCTAACAGAATGCGCTCACCTGACCTTCTGGGAACTATGTGACATAGAAAGGAAGTTATCATGGTTTCTTGACCGCTTTCCGTGTGTAAATTCTATAATACAGTTTGAGCCCAGGCACCACATCATATGGACAGGGGAAACGGAGATGGTGTGTTGGCTGCAGAAGTGGCATTCTGCAGCACATCCTGAGTGTCTGCTAATATCACACCTAAAGAATACCCAAACTGTTTATTCATCTCTTTACCTATGGTTTTTTTAAATTAATAATTTACATAAAGTTTTTGTAGATTACAGACATTAACTCCATTTCCACTCTATATAATGTGGCTATTCTTCTCTTTACCTAATTATTTCTTCCTAGGTTTACCCTCTTCTTTGTTATTTTACTATTTTGTTATATTTCATTGTACAAGAATTTAAACTTTTATGTATTTAGGCCTTCCAATGTTTTTCTTTTATAGTTTCTTGTGTGGTATTAACACAAAGAACAAAGTCCTTTCAACACCTGAGTAGTGAAAGTTCAATGTGCTATTCAATCAAAAAGTAAAACACAAGGAAAATGCTCAAATGACACCAAGTGAGCCAATGTGTTCTATAGGTTTTGGGGTGAACGCGACGGGGTTGCGTGTTGCTGGGTTTAGCTCACTGGGTGTGGGCGCCATGTTGACCTTTCTTGCACATGATCTCCAGCGATCTGTTCAAAGGCTACGTGGTCTTTGAACCTTGGCACTGCAGGCAACTATAAAAGTCCACGTGACCCTCCTTCCTGCTTTTGAGCCCAACCAGAGCTGGCCGTGTCGCCTGGTCCCCAAGCTGGCTCCACATTAGTCTGGGGCTCTGGCTTCTGTCTCCTCGGTCACTCCCGGATGCCCCAGGTCAGGTCGCCCTAGGGGGTGCACTTTTATTGTCCTCTTGCTCCGTAACTATCACTGAAGTGTGTTTGATGACTGGCACTTTATTACAATAATTATTTCCTATGCAAATGGTCTATCTGACGATGACTTCAGGAGGACAACATAGAACACAGTCATTAAATTTTTTCCTAACTACGAAACACCACATGCATCTGCTCTAATCTATTACGTTTTTTACCTTTTCACCTTTTTCTCCATAAAAACCAAGTCCTCTGTTGCCCTGAAAGATAAATAAGTTTCTGTAAGTTTTTAAAAGTCAATAATCATAGTAAAATCGGTTTTTATTTTTGAAAAAGACACCTAACATTTATTTGCAGCATCACTGGACAAGTCTCCTTGCATAACATCCTGGCTTTACCTCCCAGAAACTAATCACAAAAAGCAAGTTACTCAAACAAACAGAAACAGATTCACAGATACAGAGATCAAACTGATGGGTGCCAGAGAGGAGGGGAGCCGGGGAGCTGGGTGAAAAGAGTGCAGGGATTAAAAAGTACAAATGGGCAGTTACAAAACAGTCCCAGGGGTGAACGTACAGCACAGGGAGCACAGTCTGTGATACTGTAATAACTATGGAGGTTCTTAGATGGGCATTAGATTTATCGGGGGGATCACTTCATAAATCATAAATGTCTACCCACTACGCCATACACCTGAAACTAATACAGAATAATATTGACTGTCAACTGTAATTTAAAAGTAAAGGTAAAAAAGAAGGTTGCTGTCTTTTGTTTTGCTATTTCCGTATGTAAGCGTGTAACGGAAGTGTGAGCCAGGATATCACACGACACGGACAGGAGCAAACCGCGACGATGTACCAGCTGCAGCAGGCGGCACTTCCTTGTGGATTCTGAGCATTCACTAAGATGAAGCCGAAGTGAGGGAATTCTGGCGTTCATAAAAATGATACGCTATTCATTTCATGTAGATAGGCTTTTAAGACATTTTTTATTTTATACTCTAAGCAAAACCTCAGAAATAGTGGACTAAGAGCAGCTATTTTGTTGCTTTTGGGAATAGTTTACTATTTGCCTTTTGAAATATATTCTACTCTTCAAACATCCCGATGATCAGCAAACTGACTGTATTATTGATTCTATACTGGCTGTATGGGCTAGAACAGTCCAGAATCCATATGCTAAATGCTTCGCTCTCCGTCATTCCTCTGCACCACAGCGTGAGTCTGGCTGTCTCAGACGGTCAAACGGTCACTTCCTTTGACCAAGGCCTCACAGCTAGTGAGTGGCAGCGCTTGGTTTGACCCCAGGTCTTTCTGACTCTTAATCATTCCCGTAGCATCTCCCTAGGTTAGTGACTCGGAGCGTTTGCTGGACCCTTCAGATGTAGAAAGTCGCCAACCTCCGCCCCTCCGCCGCCACTGTGGGTTCCGTATTTGAAGATTATGATTCATTCTCTCTTCTGCCTCAGCTATCTCTCATTTTTCATAAGATAATCCTAATTTCACATAAATAGTTCCTATCCTTTAATGATTTTAGGGGATAGTGATTCTTGGGGTTTTATACAATGTCTCCCTCTTCCTTTTCGGCCAAGAGGCAAAGCTAGGCCAAGTGCCTTAGCAAGTATTTAACAGTGTCAGGAGTGGAGCTGTCAGGTATGGGAGCACGGCCTTGACTTTGGCGTCTAAAATAGGCACCGATGAAACGCTACATAGGTAGGCCTGGGAGATATTGCAGGATCCATCCCAGACCACTACCACAAAGTAAGCGCCGCAATAAAGCGAGTCACATGATTTTTTTGGTTTTACTGTGGATGTAAAAGTTATGTCTATACTCTATTGTAGTCCATTAGGTGTGCAACAGCATTGTTTAAAACAACTATATGTATCATAATTAAAAAATACCTTGCAGCTAAATAAATGCTAACCACCACCTGAGCCTGCTGGAAAAATGGTCCCAACAGACTTGCTTCACTCAGATTGTCACAGACCTTCGACTTGTAAAAAAACCACAGTATCTTTGAAGCGCAGTAAAATGAGGTATGCCTGTACTACATTATAGAAGTAATTCTTTTTTTTGAGCTCCAAACAATTGCTTCTTTCTTGGGGTATCTATGTTCCCATCTCAATGAAAGATCATGTAGGACCTTATCCGATCTTTCTCTCTGCAGTATACCTCCCGCCCCCTCAGTGCCCCTGAAAATAAAAACAAAGCATTTCATTAATTTCTGCAGTTTTGCTTCCTTCCCACCTGGCTGGGAGCTGAAATCAAAGCGCAGAGATGCAGCCAGGCTTGATCAGAATGAGATCTGCTTGGGCCCCCATGGCCCCCTAGCCTCCTGAGCTGGTCGTCCAAGTCCCCAGGAAGTGACCTGGTGGGGGCAGAGGGCCTTTTGTGTTGCAGCCAAGTGGGGATCTGAGGTGACCTTGGGGCTAGCCACCGCATCCTACATCTGCTTCTCTTGGCTGCTTCTCTTGGCTGTGGGCCGTTCCCACCCTGCTTGGGGCCGCCAGACAGTGGGGAGCCCAGCGGCGGAGGCAGCAGCTTTAACGAGCTCCGGCCCTAGCCGGAAGCCCTGTCAGAGGTGATGGGACCTGCGGGCCTGGGGGTGGTGGCAGCTGAGGTCTCCAGGAGGTCACAGAGACGGGATTTCTGTGGAGCAAGCATGAGAATGTGCAGGCTGGCAGATGGCCTTGGCCACACGCAGGCCATGGAAGGGTCCTTAAATGTTGGTAATGGTGGCCTAGTACCTGACTCATGTCAATTAAAAAAAAATTCAAAATTACAGTTTACATTCAATATTGTTTTGTATTAGGTGTATAGCATAGTCTCATGTCAAGTTTTGATCAAATACTTCCCTCACGAACCTCCTACTGTTTGTCTTGGACATTCACCTAACTTTCACAAACCGCACTGAACTCTAGCTCTGTCTCCAAGTTCTAAAAAGTCATCTACTTTGTTTTGCTCCAACCAACTTAATAATCACACTCTGGGACAAGCAGTGCAGCTTTGGGCCCTGGCCGAAGTCGCACATCACTGACTATATGTGTCCCTGGAGGCTGACACAACGGTCTTGTAGACCCTAATTACACCCAGGTGGGAAAGCCACCGCTTCCCACCCACACACACGGCTACATTCTGCCCATTCTCAAAAATTCACACAGAGAAACACGAGCTGTCCCTAAATCTTGATTCCTAATCAAACAGTTACCAGTTTGATTCTCATACAACAGGAATGTTATGTGATTTGCAAACAAATCACTCAACACATGCACTGATTTAATGTGCCAGCTACTCCAGAGGTACCGCTGGATTTATCTTTGGAGTTTATAACATTAAGTCTTACAAACCTACAAAATGGTTCTCATCATGAAATAAGCAATCTATAGTTTCCCATTAAGTAGTTGATTGGTTCAGAAAGATATACAGATACGTAAGTCCCCCCTTCCCTCTCCCTCATCCTCCAAAATCAACTTACTTGCTGTCCTTTTGGTCCAGGGGGTCCAGGTGGTCCCTGCACAAATACAAGGAAATTTGTAAACTGTTTATTTATCCTAGGACCCAGATAACATCTGCTAGAATGTCTGGGAAAGCCATTCAGTGTATATTTAGAACATCATGTTACATGTATAGAGGTTTCTGATACATCTGTCCCAGCAGGCAGGAACGGCTGGGGGGCAGAGGGCTGGGGCCAGGCCCAGTTCCCAGAATTGGCCGGCTGTCCACACACAGCTGTTTTGGGTTAGCTTTCCTGAGTTTAGACGTTTGACTTCACCCATGTCTTATTCATGTTTGCTCTGCTCCCTCTCCAAGGTCCCAGGCCCTGCCACTGCCGAGACCGTTTCTCCTGACTCCCTCTGGGGTTGCCCGCTGGCCACTGTCTACACTTTTTGCTGGTCAGCAAATGTTCACAGGCAGAATTAATCTACAGGCCAATACTGGAAAGTCCACCCACAAATATCACCATGTGTCTATCTGCAAAGAATTCAGTGTCAACACCCCACTTATGATGAAATTTTAAAAGTGCACGAAAAGAATAATTTGTGTCTAAGTACACGGAAGTGGACAGGTGGGGGACTGTGGGTGATTTTAATGGCCACACGAAGAACTTAAAGTTGTCAAACCAGCAAAGGACCCAGCAGGTACAATCTGCTGTTTCATATTTCCCTGAACTGTATATTTAAAGTATTACCCCCGCCCCCAACCACGTGGCGTGCGTGCTTTGAATCAACAACCACATGCAACAGGAGAGAAAAGAACCTATCATACAATCCCTGTTTCATTCCATTTGGCCGAATCTTTCACAGCAGTGGGCTACTTGCAAAAATGACTTTTACAACACTAGGGAAACGTGATTCGTAGAAACAAAATCAATTAAATCAATTATTATTATTATCTATAGTCTGAAGAAAATTATGAATACTTTCCAAGCATACGCGTGTCTCCACCGTTTCTCAATATCTGCCAAGAACCTGACACCCCAGCCTCCCCCGAGAGCGCCCTTAGTCTCGAGCAATCATTTTTTGTGAGATGGTCTCTCTCACCTGTAGCCAAAATCTGTCCTTCTTAAATTTCAGGTTGGTCTTACTACTAAAAAATGTGTGGAACGAGAGCCAAAAACCTTCCTGAACTCGACAGTTTATCTCCTGGGTCTCTTGTGCAGGGTGGGAGTGCCGCTCTCCTCCCTCCTCCCTCCCCTCCCGGCACCAAGCCCTCCTTCACCCCAGCATTGGTCTCGTTGCGTCTTTCTCTTGCCATGTGAATTGCAAGGGGAGTAAACACCCGTAGACTCCCATTTAGGTCGGGCACTAGGGCCATTTTATTAATTGGTGTCCGATATTTCACTTGTTATAATGGCCATGCCCAGGTCAATGCACCTGCTGTGATGGCCATGCCCAGATGTGGTATACTTTTGCTATGATGGCCATGCCCAGGTGTGATACAGCTGCCATATGATCATGCCCAGGCCTGACACACCAGCTACGGCGGCCAAGTCTAGGCAGAGCCCCTTCCTTCTTGTCACCCGGCTGGACTTTGGTTTGCTTTGCCCAGGGATGACAGCCCCAGCCTGGTCAGCTGGTTAGGTGTGGGGCCGAGGGACCTTGTGCATGGCTGCAATAGCACCCAGCCAGCGGCAAGTTTAAATCTGACATAGTTGGCAGTGATCTGGCGACCACAGAGTTGGGTCCTCGTTCTTCAAACTTAATAGCAGCAAAATACAGGCAAGGGGTGACCCGTTTTTTGTTTTTGTTTTTGTTTGTAGTGACCACAGGCATAGTAGTTGTACCGTGGAACTTTCACCTGCATCAGCATTTGAAGGAGCTGCATCTCTAGAGGATGCCTTGGCAATGGTACAAGAGTGAGCACGTGTGTGTGGTACTTACTGGTCTTCCTGGAGCTCCAACGGGGCCCATGGGTCCCATGGGCCCGGGGCGGCCGGGGGGCCCCTAAGGACAGGGACAAAGGAAGGCCGTTAAGAGAGGCTTACTGGTATCTGGAGTCCTGAATTCTTAAAGTTTGCCAGGAACACCCTCTGATAAAAATAAAACTCACCTGGAAACCAACCAACCCAGGCTCTCCAGGCTCACCCTATTGAGAAGAAATGATGGTGAGAGTTCTAATTTTTAAGCTGATCTTTAGACTTAGTTACATTTATTACAATACTGTAAACAAGTATATGAGTCATACCAGCCCTGACAGGACTTGGTAACGTTCATTAACCTAATATCTAAGGTGTTTTGAATATGGGAGAGGACGTGCCCACAATTTAATATAAGATGGAAAAACATCCTGAAAGGAATGAAAGCGGTTTTTAAGTTAGGCACGATTTGGGATTGTTCCATTATTCTGTCTGTGCAGCCCTCTACTCCGTTCATTCTCACAGCTCAGGGTTTACTTGGAAATCAGTTTTAGTAATCAGGAATGTACACTGGATCGCTTAATCAGGCCTGCCATCTCTAGCAAACTTACCCTGTATTTGTCCCGGTCCTCTCTAGACAGTGCATAAGGTTCACCTTTCTGCCCTTTGGGTCCTTGGGGCCCCTAAGGTAATGCATATGCGGTAGAAAGAGGAAAAAGGCAAAGATAGTCCGTTAACATCTAGAGCAGCTACAGTCATTTGGATAAGATATTGACTTTCATGGGCAATATCTACTTACTCCTGTGGCTTATTTAGATTATTCTAAAGACCAAGCATTGCGTTCACTCAACCACAGCGGCGAGACCTTTGCTTTCCTGTTTATCCAACAGCATCTTCCTTTAAAGTTATAACAGCAGTGCTTTATGGGACTGAATTATTTTCAAAACCCCAAATGAATGCTCAGTAAACTAATCCTTTAGTATACCAACATGTTAGTATTATCTTGTGTTTTCTTTGGCATTACAGTACTGAAAATATTAACATGTGCTCTGAAGCACCATTTGTGGGAGAGATACCGAGTCATTCTTTAAAACTAAAATTGTGTCAAATACACATGACGTGTGCCTACCTACACATGCACATGTATACATGGCTCCCTGTCTACATATAAAATCAATACTTTAAAGTAATGAATATATCTGTTGCTGACAGAAGTTATTTTATTACAAGAGACTAGAAAATGATGCAGCTTACTAAAAGTCGAACCATGTGAAAAAGAGAGAAGCAGGAAGTGGCAGAGCTGCAGGTGGGACCAGAAACCGAGCAGCTCAGGGGAACAGGTGAGGTGTGTGCACCACTGTTCTTCCCGACCTTAAACACGTTTTACCAAATCGAATGTTAGTATGTTCCTGACTGTGCAGTATTTTGGTGGTGGGAGAGTAGCAATATCCGACCGAACAGTATTTCAACCCTCTCTGCAAAAACACTGAGAACTGAACGAGGCCACAAAACAGAGCAATACATGAAAGTTCTCCTGTAAAAAAAAACTGTATTGTATAAGCTGAAGCACATCACCATTCTTTCATGTCACAACGGATTTCAGAATCTAATAAAGACGGTGACTACTAATTTTATCAAGCTTTAAGCTTTTTAAAATTTTCGTTTTATTCTGACCCTATGATTCACGGTTACTTGAATCGGAGCATTGGGGGAAATGAAGTGACACTTGGAAGAACGTGGGATGAACAATGGAGACCAACCAACGACTTGCTAAGCTAACGTTTAAAAATGAATTACAGAAAATAAAGTTGTTTGAATTCAGGAAATCATGCCTAGATATCTGCAAGAAAATCTCAGCGGGGACGTGCACGTCATCCTGACCGCCACAATGAGAGCGATTTTTCCTCAGGAAAAAAGGCAGGTGTAGCCTGTGCCGCAACCCCACAGGTGAGTGAAATGAAGGCAACACACGGTCCTCAGAAAGTTTCTCTAAGGCAATGTCTTCAGGGTCCCGCGCTGGGCCCCCGGGGCCATGAAAGAGAGCCCAGGGTGCAGCCTCTTCCATACATTTCCCCTGGCAGGTGCCAGCCGCCCAGGTCCCAGAGCTCACCCCATGAACCGCACGTGCTGTGCCAACCATACTCACAATAGATCCAGGGAAGCCCTCAGGGCCGGGGTGTCCCTGCTGGCCCACGTCTCCCCTGGTCCCGTTGCAGCCGTCATAGCCAGGGGGTCCTCTGGGTCCACCTTGCCCAGGGTGTCCCTGGGAACGAGAAACGGCAGTCAGTCATCCAGCCTATAGGTGTTTAGTTTTCGTATAACTGTGTGATAAAACAGTATCAAATCTCCTCACCAGAGATGCCCTGGCATGTATCCAAGGGGAAAGCCAGCTCAAAATGAATGAATGAATGAATGAGAGTTAAGTAGACAAGGGCAGATGGAGTAGATTTAAGTAGATGGAGTTCCGAGCAGGGAAAGGCCTTTGAGACAAAGTTCTGTTTCTCAAGGGTTCCGGTGGGCAGTGAACTGTCTCAGCATATTTACTATCTTGTTTCATTGCACGACTGGGGGGGACTGTTTCGGCAGGGCAGGGGAGGCGTGGATTTAAAAATTCTAGGGAAAAGTTCTAGAAGCAGCAATCTTCTTCTCAGGGACAGCAAAGATGTCTTTCTCTGGGGTGGCCAACTGGCTTTGGGTTGGGACAGACCCACGTCCTAAGCAGCTAAGAGTCAATTGCTTAGCTGTAGCTAGAAGAACTGATTTCCTCTTTTTATGCTCTTTGGGAACATTCCTTTTTAGATTTTAAACATGAATAGAAAGCATGTCAGGTGTTCTAAGATGCGTGCTGAGAGAGGGGCAGTGACATGATCGAATGTCTTTTGAATACCTAGAGAGGGCAGGGTGAAGTCGGCGGGCACCTCATTTGCATTCATTTGGTTCCAGGCGTCATTCTGAGGGCGGGGTTAACAATTTATAATTTATGCATTATGAGACCACGGCCTGTTTTGTTACTGTTTACACAAAAGATGCTTTCTTATTATTAATTCTTTAAAATTTTGATTTACTTGATAATAGGCCAAACATATATCTCAGATTGATTTTTGAGGCCATGAGGATGTCTTTGAGAAATTTGTGAAATTTCAAGACAAACGAACACGTTCTACATAGAGTGCCTATACTCTAAATAATACTAAGAAATATAATAAGAAAAGTAGAATTTTTCTTTTGTTTGCACATCATTGTGCTTGCGATGTTCAAAGCCATTGCTTCAACTGGTGCCACCAGGTAAGAGACCCAGCAGACCTTTCAGTCAGCCCTCTGGGGACCAGAGAAACCCTGATGGCTTCCGGAACCAGGCTGCACAGTCACTGCTCCAGAGCCAGCTGTCTGAGGGTCTTCAAAGCAAAGGTCTCTTTTGAGAGGGTTTCTGAAAGCTAATCCTTCAAATCCAGCCTGAGAAAACAAGCTCTGTAGAAGTTCTGTTCAAGATGTGTGGTATTCCAGGATGTCCTTGCTTAAAATGTGCCACTGAGTTCCTTATTCTTCTCCGGAATTATCTCTTTGCTGTTGGCCTTTCTGATTTCCTTAGAATTGATTTAAGTCACTTTGAATTTGCATATCAATTCTTTTGAAATTATGCTTCAAAGAAAAATTTCAGTAATATTGAGCTAAGTGTCCATTTCTTTTTGTTCATCTGATTAATTTCTGTATGATACAACTCCAAGATTTTACTACACATAATTTTTCATATATGACTTCTAAATGGCTAAAATTATTCAGGTCCTTCAAATGCTACACTTGTTAACAGCCTAGATATGGCAGGGGACATTTAAGTTGATATATAGTATCAGAGTTCTGTGGTAAAGCGACTATATTTAGCAGCACCATGATTCTATAAAAAATGATCAGCTATCTGCTTGCTCATCAAGATCACTCCCCGATATGATTACTTTCTTCCTTATTTGTGAAATATTTGCTTCTGATATTAAACGAGAATGAAGTGGAAAAATGAATTAAAATATGACAGATTAGTTACAATATTTTTCCATGTCACTCCATTAGACTCAGATTTCAACTTCCAGAAGACAAAAACTGATAAACAGTTCAGAGTTCGAGAAAGTAGTTAAAAAAATGGGCGATTTAGTTTGAGGCAGTTGGTAGAAAAACTCTCATTATTTGTCTAATTCTTGAAATCTCCAGATTCTGACTAACGTGAATGCTATTTCCTTATCTATTCAGAGCTGACGCGATCTGTCTGAGTGCCCCATCCAGGCGGCCCCATCCAGGCGGTCACGTAGGTCTCATGTCTTGGTCATCGTGACTTTCTTTCTGTAGCTCTGACTGCTTCTTTCTACTGTAGCAAAGCCTTCTCGAATGCAGAGCTAAAAATCTGAAGAAAAAGCAACTCTCTGTGATGACTCTGCACTCATGCTCTTCCTCTGTTCATCTGCAAGGGGGCGGCCCTGCTAGTGTGGCCGGGGGGATGTGTGCACACGTGTGCATGCATGTGTGCATATGTGCACGCTGTTACAGGCAAGCATAAGTGTGCGTCCTGAAGGAGATGTCCCTAAACTGCAGCAGCAGACAGACGGGGTGGATCTGAGTGTGTGACAGACACCTTTGCCCCTGAGAAGGGGATCTGCCGGAAGCTGGCCCTGGGAAATCTGCTACAGATCCCCGTGAAGAAGGCTGTGACTCAGGCTGCTTTGTTTATTTTTTTATGCCACAAGAAGTAAAGTAAACTAGGTTAGGAAAACACATTTTATTGTATTTTGAGATTTTCTCATGGATAATCCATGCCTCTTCTCGTTTACATGTGGTTACTACAAAGAATTTGAGAAGCTACACAAATGTTCAGCAGGGCTTCCTTCCATGCACGTTCTTGGCTGTGCTACTTTATATTCGGCTTGTTCTATGGTTCAAACTAAATTTCAAGGCTGGCTCTTTATTGAGCATAGCTTAGCAAGGCTCTAGCTTTTCATTATAAAACAACGTCCAGTCGCAGCAAAGCATCCTCAATTCTGAAGCCAAGTCTAGGAAACAGTTCATCCAACGTCTGACTGGATTCCAGGGGAAAGAGACGCACATACTGCCCCACGAGTTTTATGTTATAAACAAAAAAGGAGGTTTAGCTCAAGATGTTTCTGTAGAGTCATAAATGTATCGGTTCACATGCGTACAGTGCTTTAAAATTCTAATCTTACAAAAACTTACAGGAATTCCGTCAGCACCAGGGAATCCAGAAACGCCTCTTGCTCCCTATAAAGAAGGCAAACAAACTTAATGAAGGTCAATACACCCGCTTCCCTCCATAAAATGAGAGGAAATACCGTGTTTTCCATACCACATCGCCTTTCGGTCCTGTGATCCCAGGAGCGCCTCTTTCTCCCTTGTCACCTTTGCGGCCCTGCAGTCCTGGGAACCCTTGTAGCCCTGGGGGCCCGGTGTATCCCTGGGGGCCCACTGGCCCTGGCTGACCCTGTAGAAACAACACACATTCGACTTCCATAATGGCAATGAACGAGCGCTTTCAGTCATGTTGCTTTGGAAACCACACTTCATTCTCTAAGAGCTTTAATCTTCAGAGGACATCCTATGTAACTACCGCCTTCTGCACCACAACCGCAGAGTGACTTCTGGCAAAGAAAGAGTTCGCAGAGCTCTTTCCATGAAAAACTATTAAATGTAAGAGAAAATGATCCCAAATTACTAAAGTGACGCTACTGTGAAATGATAACATTGGGCTGGAAAGAATCAACTTGGTTTTTTTAAAACTTCCTTTTATTAAATAAAAAAAGGTCTAAACAAATTCCTAAGATTTTTAAAATCTCTACCTTAATAGAATGCATACAATAGTTATGGGATGATATTCAAGAGAACTGAAAGCAGAGACTTAAACAGATAATTTCTATACCCACGTTCACTGCAGCATTTTTACAATAGCTAAAAGGCAGAGCAAAGTGTCCATCGATGGACAAATGGAAAAACAAAATGTGGGCCATCCATGTGACGGAATATTATTCACCTTAAGAAGGAAATTCTGACACACGTCACAGCATGAATGAAGCTTAAAGACATTACACGAAGTGAGATAAGCCAGTCAGAAAAGGACAGACACTGTGTGATTCCTCAGACACGAAGTTCCTGGAGCGGCCACACTCAGAGACAGGAAGGGGAGTGGGGGGTCCTGGTCAAAGGCAGACAGCCCTGCCCTTGGACCGGATACCCGAGGCTCATTCTAGTTGAATTCTAGTCAGAAGTCTCAGTATGCTGCATTTGTAATGAATTTGGGGACAAAATATGCTTTGATTCTGATTTTTATGACTTTCCCAGTTGTGCACATCTTTGCTCTGTTTGTGGCCCTGTGAGAATATAGCGTCTTGTGATTATAGACCATGCCCCTAAGCACAGCCTATGTTCCCTAATCATGATGAGGCTTGTCAGTGTTTACAGGGAGTGTCCTTTGGGGGATAAAATGTTCCTCATTAGTACTGTCATTTTTTCTGCCCATAAACTAAATCTCTCTCCAGGGGATTGGTGAATGGAGCCAACTAAGGGGAACATCCACTACTCATCACAACGAAATCTGTGTGTCCGAATGATGACAAAGCCACATTCTTGTCTTGTACTCATTAACCTTCCTTCAACTCTCCGTCACGGGAACGTGACTAACGCCATCATGGACTCCTTTTCCTTCCATTGTCAGGGAACTTCTTTTCAACCATAAAGTCTTGGCTGGGAAGTCTGACTTTGGGAATAAAACTCCAGTCTTTCCTTTTCCTGGAGCAAGTTGTTACTTTTTTCTTTTAATTGAGGTGAAACTCCCATCACGTAAAACTAACCATTTTTAAAGTGGCTTCCAATACATTCGCAACGTACACACAGAGCAGTCACTCCCCACTCCCCCGCACTCCCAGTCTGCTGACCCCCAGTCTGCTCGTGGATTCCTCCCTTCTTGGTATTTCATATCAATGAAATTATAGGTATGAGATGTGACCCTTTTTTGTCTGACTTCTTTCACTTAGCAGTCTTTTTTGAAGTCCTTCCATGTATTGTATGACCACGTATCAGAACTTCATTCATTTTCAGGGCTGAGTAACCTCCCAGTGGATGGCGAGACCATGGTCTGTCTGTCTGCTGTGAACAGTGCTGAGAATGCGCATGCGCAGGTCCCTGCTCAAGTCTTTGTTTTCATGTCTTTCGGGTTCATTCCCGGAAGTGGAATCGCTGAATCCTACGGTAATCCCATGTTCATCTTTTTGAGAGAACGCCATACTGTTTTCCATCATTTTGCATTCCCACCAACAGTGTGTGAGGGTGCCAAATTTTTCTACATGCCTGCCAACAATTGTTATTTTCCATTAAAAAAATTATAGCCATTCTACTGAGTGTGAAGTTGGTGTCACTCTAAAGTCATCTTGAGCTTCTGACAGATGGAACATTTCCCAAAATTCCACCCAGCTTCCGTTCTGGGGAAGGGCCAGAAAGAGCCTGGAGAGGATCCGAATCAGAGCCCAGTCCTCTGGGACTGAACTGTCGCTCCTGCCCGCAGCTCAAACCCTGTGTGGCTGAGACTAAATCGACAGTTTTGTCCCAGCGCAGTGACCTTCTTATGCATGTTTCAGCCATCAGGAACTGAGACTCTTCCCTCGGATGTCCTGCCCACGCTGGCCTCTCGTGTGTGTTTGTGAGGACCAGTAGGGACCATCAGGCAAATGAGAAGGGTTTCCCTCTGTGCTAATTAATCATCATCATCAACTTCCATCCTCAGCTGAAAAGTCCCATTTGGAAAAGTTATTTCCATCTCTTCCTTTCCTTTTGTAATAAGTGATGTTAAAAATAAAAATTACCCCAGAAAAAAATAGGACTATAGTTTAAATGTTTTTATGTAAATCTCAAAAGCTGCTAGATTACTAAAGCTCCTAAAATTCCTGCAGTATACTTAATAAAAGAATTTCTATAAAATATTTCTTAAAAGCCAACAGAACATATACTATGCCTGTCTGCACCAGAGAATCTGATTTGTATTCATGTATCACTTCCTAGGAAATAGGATACTGGAAAGTACCATTGAACTGTGTACCCTCTGGGGTGAAGCACTGTTACATGTCTCAAGACACTGTTTATCTTATTTTCTTATTTTTATAACCACGACAGATGCATAAAGTGGGCACCTCTCCTGCTTGTGAGAGGGGACAATGGGGCTTGGGCGGTCTGGTAGGAAGAACGGACTGTTCATGCAGTTAGGCCTGGGGAGGGGGGCTGACTCTGAAGCCTTCCATCCTCCAATTAACGTCCTGCTCAGGTGAGGTCTGCGGCCTGCGCCAGCCACCTGAGAGCTGGTGAGTGACGCAGAGCCTCAGGCCCGGCCCAGACTCCCGGACCTGCATTGGACACGATCCTCGGGGGGTTCTTAGTACAGTGACATTTGAGAATCACTGCCTGACCCCACCTCCTTCCCTTCCTGACGTTCCTATGAGAGGACACAGGTATCTTGTAATCAGAAAAATCTCTTATGCACAAAGTTGGATATCAGAGGAAAGGCTGGGCTCACTGAGTCAGAGGAAAGTCTAATATTTATGTCTGTTAAATGCTATTTCTAATTAAATTTTCCCAGGTCTTATGCTCCAGTCGTATCTGCAGCGAGACAGAATGAACTCTGGTCGCTGTTCCAGTGGAAGGCTGCAGCGCCTCCTCCCTTTTGAAATCAGTACTGCAGTGTGTGCGGGATGTCTGGGGTCAGTTTTGGAAGCTGAAGTCTGAAAAAGTGGATAGAATGAGTTCAGACTTGACTACACATTGCTTAAATACCGCGACTGTAGAGAGAATGCACTTAAAATCCTGTGGCACTTACGAAGCTTTCATGAATTTGGAATTTCCACTTCCGTAAAAGGGGCAAACGAGGTGTGTGCGCGTGTGGATTAACTCCCCAAAGTCAGACTCGAAAGGAGAAGATCAGTGCTACTCAGGGCCCAGTGGTTTCACATCTGTGCAACTCCAGGGTGTTTACGTTCACCGTTTAGCAACCTCAAAACTTGCCTTGGGTAAGGAAGTAAGAAGAGCTTCATGTACCAGGAAGGATAAAGAGAGATGTTTCCAAGGATAAAATACTTCATTGCGTATCAGGATTTTTAATCTACAGTACAGTATTTTCCCGGTAGAATAAGAATAAGCTTTTCATGAGTTACTGACCAACATCTGAATACTAGGAAATCCCTTCTCCTTCCTGAGTTTACTCTTCCTGTCTTGAGAGGCTTTTGTGGGCACCGGGCGCCCCACCAGACACCCCACATCCTCTGTAATCTCCCGGGGGGCCCCTCCCTTCCTCGGCTGCTGACGACATGTTCCAGGGCTTCCCGGCCTTCTGATGCCGCGGTTCCTCGTGACTCTCAGGGAATTCCAGCCCGATTCCCAGCTCATCCGAGAGCTGTCCACAGACATTCGAAAATATGGGAAATGGCCTCGAAGGCAGGGACGGCTACTTTTTTAGGGTTCGGGAGGACGACTCCTTCATCTGAAATGTAGAACTAGTCACGGTTCTTAGGGATGATCATTAGCATTTGTGAGCAATTTTGGATCCCTCTGGTAGGATAAATTAATACCATATTCCAAGCTAATGTGTAAAGGTTGTATTTGAACAGTATATTACACATGTAATAAATACCAGTAAATAATGGGTGACTGCCTGTTCCGTGCAAGACAGACAGAGCTGATGTTAAATCTGCCACATGCTACCTACAGCTTCTTATTTAATACATAACAAAACATCAGCCCTGCCCCGGGCACTATTCCAAATCAAGGAATCCATTTTTATGAGGCAAAAGTATATGGGCTCTCGCAGTTCTTGCTTTTTAAAATTACCACACACAGATTGTAGGACTATGTCTCTATAAAGAAAATAATGTCCATATGTACAGAAATAACCCTTGACCCTGCGTCTCTCCATTATAAACATTTAGTCAAAATGGACCATAGACCTACAGGTAAGAGCTGCCATGATAATACTTCTAGCGGAAAATATAGGGAAGAGTCTTTATGAGTCTGGGTTGGCAAAGACACAAAAATCACAAACCATAAAAAGTTCGATATTCAAAAGATACAGTTAAACAGAAAGGGCAGGCTACAGACTGGAAGAAATATTTGCAAAAACACATACCTGATAAATGATCAAGAAGGAAATGAACAACACAACTGAAAAAAAAAAATGGGCAAAAATTGAAACTGACCCTTCACCAAAGAAGATGTACACATGGACAGTGAGCCTATGAAAAGGTGCTGAACACCATCAGTCGTTAGGGCAAGTAAATTAGATCCACAGTCAGATCTAACCGCGACCAAGTAGAATGGCTAACATGCAGAAAAACAGCGGGAGTGCCCAGTGCTGGAGGATGCACAGAGGAATCTCCCTGCTGGTGGGAGCACAGACTGGGGCGTCCACCGTGAAAGTCAGGCAGTTTCTCACAGAGTGAAACACATGCCTACCACAAGACATGTAGGTAAATGGTCATAGTGGTCGGACTTATTTCAGTGAAAAACTGGGAACAACCTGAATGTCCATCGGCGGATGAGCGAATAAACAAACTGGTACTTCCATAAAGTGAAATATTAGTCAGCAATGAAAAGGAAGGAAGGGTCTGTTGTGCGCAACGAGGAAGAACCTCAAAGGTTTCACTCTTTATGCAGCCAGCCACGAAGGCTCCGTCCTATCTGTGTGACCTCATGTTCTCACCCTGCTTAACTGACATTCGAGAGAAGGGTCAACAAGGAACAGAGAACAGGCCGGTGGCTGCCAGGTGTGGGCCAGCGGGGGGCGAGTGACTGAGAAGGGCTGAGCAAACTGCTGGGGGGCACAGACTGTTTTGCACCACGATTTGGGTGGCTGTTAACGGCTGCAGACATCTGCCAACAGTCATTGAGTTGCAGGTAAGTTATGGCTCAATGAACCTGACTGAAAAACAGACAACCACCAAGGAGTCTGGGGAAGGCAACGATGAAGCGAATCCCTGAAGTTCATAGGCATATTGGCTATGCCCAGATCCTACATTCTTATCAGTGAATTTATCAGACAGATAATACTTAGAAAAGAAACCAGAGTGGATACTTTAAAAATTAAAATTTCTTTTGCCAAATATTAAAAAAATATGTCTGCCAGGGAAATGAACAAATCTGAGGAAATCGAGACCTAGCTCTCCTTCTTTGGACTCACATGTGTTTGCGTGTGGTCCTGATAGAGGTTAGACGTGCCCAGCACGCAGCCTGCAGGACAGCGCGGCTGCAGGTGAGCCAGGACCGAGTTAGGCGCACGCGTGGAAAAGGAGCCTCGGGCGTCACTAGTGTCCATTATGCATGAGTTCATGAAAAACAAAGCCTGCAGGTGTCGTCGCTAATTCTCAGACGTTGTGTATAGTGTTATGTGAAATGCTTTGACTTGGACAGATTCACATTTTAAAGCAGAGAGAAATGTGTCACCCCTGTTCTCTGCCCACAGGACCAGTAAGTCTGAAGACCTTTGCTCCTTACTCTAAAAACGGGCAGCACATGGGCAGCCCCACTCAGTGGCTTTTAGACGGATGCGAGGCCAAGCTTTTTATAGTTTGGATGTGGTGTTGCTGGGCCTGTGTTGGAAAAGTCGATTTTCTGGGAAAGCCTTTAATTGCCTCTGTGCTTGCAGCAATGAATACATTTCTTTTGCTTAAAGGTGAACCGTTGCCTAACAGACTGACTTGATTTCCTAAGCCTTCTGTCCTCCGACGAGACAGGGAGTTCAGTGTGGATGAACCAGGCCTCTGGGAGCACAGGCAGCAGGGCAAGAATGGGCTGGAAAAAGCAGATTCTGGGGCCACAGAAGCACACAGAGAACTCTGGTTGTCAGGCCCCCATTAAGTACGAAATGCTCCAACTTAGGAGCTATCACATGGAACAGAAAATCAACGACCCACGACCCACAGTATCAACGATCATCACCAATGACCTTTCTGTTATTAGGAGGGTGGCTTTGGGCTGTCCTGACACGAGTAGAAAGTGACAACTATAATAGGCAGCAACTCTTTGAGTTACCCAGATCATAAAGCTACCACTAGTTAAAACAGCTGTCCACATTTATGGTCTCAACTACAGACTATTAGTTTTCAACAGCCAACTGCACGGGCCAATATTTTACTAGTATTCTTAGGTCACATTCTTAGGTTACATTCAAGTGTGATGTGACTCTCAGTCGAGACTGTGTTCTAACCGGTCTGTGTTTCTGTCGTTGCCCAGCGGGGGGTTCGGTGTATAGCGATCTCCCAGCATGCTGGGGAATGCTGCCTACAGCCGGGAGGAGCGAGAGGAAGTATCGTGAGCTTGGCCTTCCAAATATTAGCTTTCCCGTTGTTATTGTCAACCAGGCTGGCAGTCTTTGCGAGTGACACTTTTGCATCTGTGGCACAGACTAGGAACAGAACCAACAGTTATATCTATTTTGCATCTAGACTAAACATAGTCACAGGAAAGAAAAATATTCTTGAGGTTGGCATTCTATGCAGTTGGTCTGTCATGAAAAAAAAAATTGGCCAACGAAGAAGAAAAGGTTAAGAACAAGAGAGGGTTTCGACTTGGCTGCGGTACACTGATTTTTTTCCTGTTGATCTTTGTTTGAAATGTTTCTGCATAGGACAGGTTTCAGATAGAGCTGCAAATTTTCTGTCACTAGAAAAGGTGTGACTTCCACTCTCCTCCTCCCTCAGCTCTCCCTTACTTATCTGTCATTTTATATTCATTAAAGTTATTTAGTGTTTTTATTTCTTTTCAGTGATTTTTATTTACTTTTAAATTTACGTACAATAAAGCCCACTTTTTTGTGGATAGTTTGGTGAGTTTTAAAATGTGCTCAGAGTTGTCCAACCCTAATTCCCGAGCTGCTCCTTTGCCATCAAGCCTGGTTAATCGCTGGTCTTTCTGCAGCCTCATGGTTTTGCCTCTGCCAGACTGTCATGCAAGTGTGTCTCTTTTGAGTCTGGCTTTTCTCACTCAGTGCAATGCATCTGAAATTCACCAGCCGTGTTTCATGTATCAGCAGTTTCGCTCCTTTGTATCACAGAGGAGTGTTTTGTTGTATCCCATTTAGTGCAATTTGTTTACTCATTCACATGCTGAAGAAAATTTGAATTGCTTCCAATTTTTGCAGAATGTGAACTGGGTTGTTATAAACATTCACACATGTTTGTGTGCATGTGCCTATGTTTTTATAAATACCCAAGAATGGGATTACTGGGTCATATGGTAAAGGTATGCTTAACTTCATTTTAAAAAGTTGCAGAACTGTTTTCCAGGCTGGCCGTTCCACTTGCATTCCTACAAGCAATGTAGAAGAGTTCCAGGTGCTTGTCAGCACTTGTTGTCACCGGTTTTGTTCTCTTAGCCACTCTCTAGGTCTGCAGTGCTCATTTCCTTTCGCTAGTCTCATTCCTTTTGAGTAGCACGTTTTCTACATGTCTGCTAATCTGAGATCCAGTTCAGAGTCCAGAGCTTCCATGGATAGCATCACTATCACTGTGGCTGGAATACCCTTTTCCAATGAGAACACAGGGGCACAGCCCCTGCCAGCACCTGTCCCACTGTGGGCATGACCACAGTGGTTAGCTCAGGCAGTGGGACTGTGACCAGAGTTTGGTCCACAGAGAGAAACAACCCCCAGTCAGCTTCTTCACAAATGTGTGAGTCTAGGATAGGACAGTGAACACTATGGCAGTTTCCGCAACCACAGGGGCCTCCATCAGAGTGTAAGACTCTGGGCATTGTGTGCGGAGCTCACCTCCCCAGGGAATGGCCCTAAATGGATTCTAAACCAGGGCAAGAGGGCCTCACGGCGGTGAACCACCACAAATAGGGCATCAGGCCTGAAACATGGTCTCAGCCACGTGCCTCAAAGGCAGGGGCCCTCAAAGATGATCTTTGATGAGATCAGCATGTTACCTTGAACTTCCATAGAGGTGGGGAGGGGGAGGTAATTTAAACAATTTCTATTGTACATAAACTGAACAGACATTCAATCCTAAATTCTTATCTATTGTACAGATTTCATTTTATTTTGGGTAAAAAATTCTTCCCTTGTCATACAGTGTTGTACAAAATACACGTCTTTCTGGCATGGGGACACCACCCTCTTTCTCTAAGAGCAAGATTCTTACAGGGGAGAGTAACAGCCATTTAAAATCAGACTCACATAACACCACTTTTCAAATTTACATCTCTGTTCTTCACCCTTGATAACCCGATCCTTTCCCAAAGGCTTCATAAAATACACGATTCGGAAGGGACTTCGGGGAGCATCTCCAGGGGGCGTTGGGTCTTCAGCGCTCACCTCACTCCACGCTCATTAGCACTGAGGGTCCTCAGACAACCCCCAGACCCACGGAATCAGCTCTGCATCTTAACCAGACCCCGGGCGATTTGCGTGTGCCTCAGAGGTGAGAAAGCCTCTCCAGAAGCGGCTCCTGTCCCGGGACTGGTCTAGGCTGGCTGTCAGAGCATTAATTATGGGGAGTTTAGGACCTCAAGAATTTTGGCCTAGCAGTGTGGGGGGAGGAGAGGAGCCTGGAAAACTATTTTTAACAAGCTCCTCAAGCAATTTGGATGCAGAGTCAGGTTTGGGAGCCAGAGAACAATTCTGAGAAAGGCCAGGTGAGGAAACAGCCCAGGGAGTTAAGGTGCCTCACCCCCAGCTCTGTGGCTCTGCCCCCCTGGAGCAGTTCACATGGCTTCTGACTGCATTCCAGGCGTTCCCTGTGACAGTCAGGGCTGCTCTCCACGCTGAATCTCGGAGGGTTTGGGAAATGCATGCAGAGGCTCCTAGGCCCCCCATCCCCCCCGGCTTTAAAATCTACTTCCCCCACGCACAGGGGATTACATGAATGTCTCCATAGTGCATGGGAACCACAGCCCAGTGAAACGCCTTAGAACAAAATTTTCCTGTATTTTCACCATTTGTAATATTTTTCTTTCCAAAGGTTAAAGAAGAAAACCCCTAAAGGTCAGTGGCCATATTTTGGTGACTTTAAAAACACATGGGAGTCTATGTACCCTGAAGCAGGGGCCACCTGGCTCACTCAGGTAGGCCTTGGATCTGGTGATGCTCCTCCAGCCAGTCCTTGGTGACTCCCTGGACCCAAACCCCTACTGTTCATTTCAAAGGGACCTGGGGTTGAGAGAGCTCTGGAGCAGACAGTTGCATACAGCATAACACAGTTTTTGGCAGTTCTTTTTATACCCTGTAGCATTTTATTTTCTGAAAAAATCGTTGCATTCTCTTTAAGAAAATATGAGACATTCCCCCTTTCTAAGAGGAAACCTAACTAATCCACCCAAATCCCATGACTGTCTAAGCGTAAGTCATTCCAAGTTTTAGAGAAAGAACTGTGTTTTGTTCTGTCTTTTGTGAGGAAAAGCTAGAAGTGGCTTCCTAACGCTAATGATCAAATAGAATCCATGATGAGTTCAAAACAACAGATGCAGTTTTGCATTTAAGTTCAGATCAACTGGAGGAGAGCAGCCGGCCACGCAGTAGGCCGGGGGGCTGACAGGGGAGGGGGCCATTTCCTGGGGAGGTGAGCTCCGCACACAATGCCCAGAGTCCTACACTCTGACGGAGGCCCCTGTGGTTGCAGAAAGTGCCACAGTGCTCACTGTCCTATCCTAGAAGACCGAGTGAGCCCTGAGAGGCAGCGGCTTCCTCTGGTTTATCGCTTGAGGGGCTTCCGTTCTGGGTTTTAGCATGACTTGCCCACCTGGGGCTTCCACACCTGTGTGCTCTGCTCCAGGCTGAGCTCCTGACAACTGGACCAGCTTCTCCTGTACCTCAGGGCCTTTGTACATGCCTCGTTGCCTGATGACTCCCAGGGGCACCGGGGACATTTTTCTGGCCTGGAAACTAGCTTAGGGGTTGCCTCAGCTTGTCCCCATCACAGCGCTCTCTGTGCTACGGTGCTGGGACAGGCCTCAGCTCAGCTTCTGTCTCCAGCGTCCCTTGCAGGGGTGGGTGTCCAAACTTTTGGCGTCTCTGGGCCACACTGGAAGAAGAGTTGTCTTGGGCCACCCATTAAATATACAAATACTAGTGAAAACTGATGAGCAAACAAGAGGTTTTAAGTAAATTTACGATTTTGTGTTGGGCCGCAGGCCGGACGTGCCCGCCTCACAGCATTTGACAAATAACAACACGACCCGCAGTTACGTCAAGTGAAATAAATGAATTATGGTGCGGCTGGAAGTAAAAAGCCAGAGTCTTCTATTTTTAGGCCATTTTTTAATGACCATTATAATGTGTTCGTGAGTTCTGAAGCACTTCTGAACGCGGCTTCACTGGGTAACACTGTGGAGGGCTGTCACCCTCTTATTCTGTCCCCTCCCCCCCCTGCTCAATTCCTGAAGTCATCTTAAAATGTCAAAATATGTCACTGACAACCTCTGTTCTTCTCCAATCTCTGCGCTGATCTGTGGGATTTCTGACTGCTGGGTGTACCCGATCTGGTTTTATCTGTCTGCCTTGTCAGAGGGAATGCTTTCCAGGCCTCTGAACTGGAATCGTAAAAAAGGACCACCCGGACTTGTGGAAAGGGGTGTACTGAGGCCTATCACAACTGTGCTTAGGATGTGACCGATAAACAAGGCATGATCCGCTGAAAGCAAGAGTTAAGAAATGAGGCAAGAGTTTTGGAATGCCAGGACTCCCTCCTCCAGGAAGTTTGGTTCTGGTAATATCTGAACTGAGATGTTCAAGGACAACCGTCAGTGATACGCCAAACAGGCTTAAGCCATTTATTGAAACTACTGTGACTCAGGAGGGTTTAAAGGTTATGGAGAAAATGTGGAAATTGGCCAACACAGGTCTTTGGAAAAGCTATAAAAGGAAGATTTTCAATGCCTGCTGAATGGCTCTGTTTTAAAATAAAATTTTATAATTCTATCAACAACAGAGGCCTTCTTATTACCTTTTATATTCCCCCCGCCTGAGGAAAGCAGGGACCAGAAGAAATACCTTGTAGTTCTTGTGGTCAACACTAGGTGGCAGTCAGACGCACACTTTGGGAACAAAGAACCCACCCCACTCGACCTCAGATTTGTCCAGTTCCAGGATTTAGCGTTTGTTTTTGGTTATGACGACACTCCTCTATGGAACAGAGGGCAGATCCCTCAGCTGTCTTAGGGAGCTAACCTCCCATGGGGAAAATCTGATGAAAATTTTGACTGCTGAATTCCAATGGTGTCGAAAGAGCATATCAAAGTCCATTTTTCTTTTTAAAGGGTGGCTGAACTCATTTAATAATTATTTTATAATTCCATTCCCTTTTGAGTTAGTTGCTCAAAGGAATATGTTCTCAGTACACATATATGTGAGAACCTGTTAGGCCCAGGCCCGGTGTGGAGTTCCAAGGGAGAGCAACCAACTTACTGGATTGGGGCCCTGTACGAGATTAAGTTATAGGAGCATCTAACATTTCTCAACTAGAGCATCTACTATTTGGAGCACTTTCCACAGTGAACTATTCAATCCCTGCAACACCTCCATGAAGTACATTCTGCTCTTATATTCGTTTCATTGGCGAAGAGACCGAGGCACAAAGTGGTGTGAGCGCTCAGCTGGCTGGGAAAGGGGGGCACTCACACCGGCTTTTCAGACAGTCCCAGAGGGCGCTGCCACTGTCCACACGAACGTCCCCTGAGTAAATGGATGTGACTTTGGACTCTTTAATAGATCTCTTTGACTGATCTTCATGAAGCTATAATCAAGCCAGAAGCCGATGGACAAGTTGACAAAAACAAACAGATGTATGCTTGGGGTTCATGGAAACCCATACAAAACAGAGCTAGCAAACCACCCTGCCGTGACTGATCTAAGAACCTGCTTCTCTGCTTTAACTCAACCACTGTGGCCATTTCACGGCTTATTAATCCTCCTTCTGCTAGAAAGTGACCTGCGGCAGAGAGAGAAGGTGAAACTCAAACAAGTCAGTTCTGTTACTTTTTAGCAACTCTGGTCAAAAGGTATGCGAGGAAGGCCAGCGGTGCGGGGGGTGGGGCTGGAGGCTAAAATACTCAACTATCAAAACACCGGGGGAAGTTAGATGCCTCTCACAACATATGTTTTCTCTAGCTCCCATGAACAGATTTATTGTTGAAGAAAGATTGTGTTAGAAAGACTTCTGAAGGGTTGTAGGGTTTAGTTTTTATGGTAAAAAGACTGAACTGTTACACAGTTCCTGAACGAGAGGTTTAGCAGGACTTTTGGGAGAATATGTTTTTAGGCACAGGGAAGTTTTTGGGAAATCAAGCGCACACCTCCTGGGAGAACATGTCCACTCGGGCAGAGGGCCATCGTGGCTGAGAAGGCCGGGCAGGTAAGTCAGAGGACACTAACCTCAGATGGGCGCTGAGGTGTTAAGGACAGGGCGATGCACAGCCACGGCCATTTCTGATGGGGGCAGAACTCCCCTGGAGAGAAAATGTCTCAATGGGGAGCTATTTGGTTGTGAACAAGTTAAACAGGTATAAAAGCGACTTCAAATTTGAGGTTGGGAGAGACATTATGAGATGGAATGGTAGCTGTTTCCTAGAGTACGTGTGAGAGGAAAGGAATCCTTGAAAGAGATGCTGACGGACATGTATGAGACGGAGGTGGGAGCTCACGGCCGCGCGGGTTTTAGAGAGGTGACTGAGGTGTCAGCACCGGAGGCGGCAGGGACTTCCACATCACTTCACCACAGGGGACTGGCCAAGAATGTAGATTTCGAAGGTCTGCAAATGACCAGAATTGTATTTGTGTAGAGTGAAGAGATACCCTCAGAAAGTGAGAACCTTCTTAAGGTGCATACATTTGATGTGGATGCATGAAATTATAAGCTTGGGGGCAAATCCTGGGGACAGATCTAGTCTAGCTGTACATTGGATGACAACGGGCCCTATGTGGCCTGGACAGGTAACTCAGCAACTTAGTGATGAGCAGCCTGGCATTCTAGGTCATTAATTTCTTCATACTCCGTATTGCCCTGGATGTTTAATAGTGGGAAAGGTTAAATGACAGTAACACCAAATGAAAATTTAGTCTCTCTTATTTACATCTTTAGAAGTATCTAGTATTTCGGAAATTGATCCTTGAAGTATTCCTGCAAAGATGTTATCAATAATAATATTGTACTTAGTGCGTTGCTGAAAGTTCTGGAGCTACTGACCAATGAGAGCCACGTGATGGCAATCTTCACGGGCGCAGTGGATGCCAGCGCGCTAACTCCAGTAAACAAAGGGCTGGTGCCTGCAGTCCCGTTTGACACTGCAGATGGCTATCTGGACGTCCTGGACTTCCCTCCTAAGACCCCCCAGTTTAGACCGATTATTTGGACGGACACTGAACACACATCCGCAAATAAAAAAAGAACAACAAACCAAGAGAAACTGATCTTTTTTCAGTCTGGTGGAAAGATAATGGATGGCTCATTTGTCCAGACATGAAACCCAAGGTCTTGGGCGAGAGGAAACCAAATCACATTAACATCCATTCCAGACAAGTGACTCAGCCGCGGCACTGTTCTCCTGACGCGGGGTGGGAACAGCCTCCAGAACACTCGTTCTTCTCCACTGTCGTGAGAAAAATAAATAGCTGTTTTCATCCACACAACGCAAGGCAACCACGGTCTACGGCTGCATTTTCAAGGCAAATACTTATTCCTGATAGGCTTCTTGTGCGCTGGAGGTACCAGAGGTCTCATGGTATCGCATATGACAAGTGAAGATGCACACGGTTTACTTCATGAGCAGGGAGTGGTGGTGGAGAAAGTTGAAGTACGGACCTCAAACAAGACTGTGATTAACATGGTAGATTCTTAGGATTTCAGCTTCTTAATGGGATTACCCGCCGAAAGCCTCGCCCAGGATGCCTGAGTCAGACGCTCCCCTTTGCATCTGGTTCTCCGTCACCGTCATCACGGTCTTCTGGGTCTGTCCTACTCTGAACGCCGCGTGCGGCCAAGCCGGAGCAACACACCGAGGAAGGGCGTTTGGGCCTTCCTCTCTGAACCTGGGCCTGGCCACACGGGGGGCTCTCCCACTAAAACCTTCCTCTTCCTCGCTCCACAAAGATCCCTGATCCGATGGTGGCCCAAACAGGCTCCTTTCAGGGCTGGCACTTTATGAACTAGTGGTGATGACCCTCGCCTCTGACAGGGAAGGGAGACAGGGCAGAACTCGGGGGGACCGAATGCAGGGACGCTGCCCAGTTGCCCTGAGACAACTGGGAGTTGCCCTGAGACTCTCAGAGTGTGGTTTTAGGGAAGAATCTCAATTGGTAGCATTTTTTTCTGTATTCTTTTTTTTAAGATTTTATTTATTTATTTTCAGAGAGAGGGGAAGGGAGGGAGAAAGAGAGGGAGAGAAACAGCAATGTTTGGTTGCCTCTCATGTGGCCCCCACTGGGGACCTGGCCTGCAACTCAGGCATGTGCCCTGACTGGGAATCGAACCGGGCAGGACCCTTTGGTCCCCAGCCCGCGCTCAATCCACTGAGCTACACCAGCCAGGGCCTTTTTCTGCATTCTGATAGAACATGAATACATCCTCCCATTCACACCTCAGACCAGAGCGAGCAGCTTCTGCCTGGACGCTTGGACAAGCTTTCCCCTCGACCAGCAGCAATGGTGTCATTCCCTCACAAAGGCACTGCGAGGGCCTTTCTCAGCCTTTGGGATGCTTCGCAGCACCCAGCATGCTGGTCTCTCCTTCCTTCTGGAACCGAAAGCAGGTCTGGCTGCCTGCTGCTGCGAAGGCCAGCACTCGAGAAACAGGTGCTGATGGAAAGTGGTTTATGTCCAGGTGCCTGCCACCTGGAAGGTGGGGACGCAAGTCTCAAAGCCCATCTCCTGGAAAACGGTGGGTTCATGTCACAAAGCCCATCACCACCTCTCAGTGAGGCAGAGCTGTTTATAAGGAGGGGGAGGGGCACAGAACAAAGAGATCGGGGAGGGGCTGCAAAGTTCTCTCTGTGCAGACAAGCACAGTGCATTCCCGTAAGGCAAGTGACAGGCCGGTGAGTGTCATCCTGGTTAGTCATCCTCACGTCACGTCATCCTGCCTTTACATCATACTGGCTCCAAGGTTGAAGGTCAGCATAGCTCCCAGAGCTGGGATGCCTGAAGGTTGGAGTCAGTATTTTTTGAAGCTAGTTCCTAGGATTCTTATATGAACATGCTGCTTATTTACAACCTACATGTTAAAGCCAGCATTTACAGAAACAATGTCAAAAGAATTGTGGGGTGGGTTAGAATTCCCCACTGTTACAATTTTCCGCTGCTACACTTCTTCCGATAGGCTTCTCTCTTAGACGCTGGTTCACTCTGGAGTTTCTTTGTACACCTCTGACTTAACCTTGTTTGGCCTCTTTCCTCGATTCCCATTCTGAGGAAGGTTTTTCTTGAGGGTTTGGCTGTTAGCTCTTCTTTCCCTAGGCACGCTTGAGGTGCGCTCTCTCGGTCACTCTCAATCGCACCAGGGAACACTCTGAGGCAGGTGACTCATATTTCATTGCTGGGTTTCTCTACCCAGGTGTCGCCCAGACATTTCAGACTCAGCAGGCCTGAAGGTGAACTTGTTGCCGTATTTCCTCCAGCCTTGCTCCCAGCAAAAGCCAAAGAGCAGCGACCAGCCCTTCTCAGCCCCTCACTCAGCCCCTGTGATACAGCAACCTAGACTCCAGACTTACAAAGGGGGGAACACTGTTGGTTCATACTGTACCCCTCCGCCCACAGCTAACGTGGTGGTCCTGCTGCCCTCCGCTCCGCTCCTCCCCACCCCTCCATCCTGGCCATGAGGTCGCTCCCTGGCCCTGCCCCCTCTCCCCGCCCTCCTTACTGTGTCCGTTCACATCCCCACAACTTGTGAATGCTCTCCTTCTCCCTGCAGTGTGCCTTGCTCCTGCTCTCTGGTGAAGTGGAGCTGAATGCTGCTCCTCCCTGAGCCTGTCTCGAGTCTCCAAGGCAGGGACCCTCTCCCAGCCCTTCTCCAGCATGTTCCATGTGCGTGTAGCCTACCCACCAAGCTCAGTGCTACACCTTGAACAGAGAGGGTGTTCCCAGAAGGCTCACTTAATGCCACATGAAACTAGATTCTAATCCTTTGAAATTAACCTTATCCCTATCTATCTCCGTCTGGGCCATATGTCCGAGAGCCCCTGTGTCACGGAGAAGCATTGTCTCTTGATGAGTCTGACTTCTCCCCAACATCACCTGATCGGAGGAGGAGGGAGGCTGTCTGGATGCCTGTTTGGATGGCAGTAGCGTTATGGGACCAGCTGTCTCTAAGAAGCGCCAGCACCACAAGCTTCTGTGAGCTCCTGATTAACAGAAGCAACTGAAAACGTTAGTCCTTCTTCACCTTTCGGCGAGCATGATCTAGCTAAGCAGTTCGCTGATCCTCAAGTGGTTACTGATCATAAGTGGAATTAGTCCTACTGAGTAGGAAAAAATATATATATTTCTTCATATACTTAGAAGGTGTGATGAACACAGAAAGGAGAAAAATATTTGAGAAAGAACAAAAATTGAGGACCCTATTAGAAGTTAACATCTAGCAAAGTACTAAGTAGGAAAAGCGTCTTGGCTTACTTATAAATTAGACCAACCAAGCACTCATTTCTAAATTTTGAACTAGATTACAATGACCTTACATGCTCATGGACAGTAATTTAACCTTCGCTGGATGTCCCAAGACAAATTCGGTTTTACTCTCGTTAGAGGAGGTTATGCAACAGTGTGGTGTTCGTTGCAAATGGCATTGTATGCAGTTATATCTCTGCTAATGTACTGGCATGTTGCTGGTTACACTGTAACTTCTTTAAGACCAGACAGCAAGCAAATCTTAGAGGTGTATCTCTAGGGCTATGTGGTGTCCTGTATCCTAGGACTGCTTGGTGAATACACTCCTTCTCCCTACCTCTGTGCAGATCGAGGAAGCCATAAATGTCCACAGTGTTGATAACGCCTTCTGCAGGCCTCTTAGATATTTCTCTGACTTCAGACACACTGCTGGTTTTGAATGACAATTTGCTATCTGATTTACATCTGGGATTTATGGTTAATGCTGTCATAGATTTATTAGCTGCTTAGTTTGGCAGTGACTTCTTTGAGCCAAATATTCCTCTTTGTCATGTAAAACAGTAGCACGTTCTTGGAAGCCAGGATCTGATGTGCCAGGAATCAATTCAGCAGGCAGAGACTTGACCACTAAAAGGCTAGCAGGGTTTTTCCCTCTTAGAGTGATTCATCAGAAAATGATTTCCAACTACAAATGGATTTTGATTTCTTTCGCTGCTTTTCAGCTCACCCTCCCTAGTTTGTGCCCAGACACCACAAAAAGGTGCCGAGCTGACACCGGGACACAGTGATGGCTAGGAAGGCCAAAGGCTACTCGCTGGTGGGCAGAGACCTCAGTCTCTCTGCCCTCTTAAAAACCTACAGCAACCAAGGGGGGAAATCAGGTGATTTCAAAGGGTGTATAAATTATTCAACTAGAACTGTTAATTTCCAGAGACCCAGGTGCCATCTCTCTGAACAAAAGGTGTGTCCCTCGTTCACCTTCAGAGAGCAGAGAAGCAGGTGTATGAGCCTGGGCTGTAGGAAGGGGTCCTGGGCTGGCTTATGCTTGTGGCTTTAAGAGGTCATCAAGTCCTCTGGCCACCCTCCTTGTTTAAGTGGAAGGTCCTCTCTGGCAAAGTTCTATGCTTTTCTAGGGAAATATTGGGCAGTTAGAGAGACGGGTCCCTCACCAATTCAAGCAGTGGGAAGGGTTGGTTAAGGTGGCAGTCTTAACCTAATGCTCCCTGCCAGGATTCCCACCTGGCGCCATCTAGTGGGCATTTCCGGGACACATACATGAAACCCCAACCTGGTCCTGCAGATTCCGCCTCACAAGTCCCGTCCTTCCCCTGCATCTCTAGGGCATCTTCCGTTGTTTGTTTATTCCCTGCCAGTCCTCTGAACAATCACAATTCACCTCTTTGAGCTCTGACCAAATCTGCTGTTTGAGTTTTACAGGAACTTTATAATTCGCGCACCCACGTCTCCCCCAGCTCCGAGCCTCTTCCCTTTTACCAACGCCTTATTTAAAATGGTCTTGACTCTTATCCCCGTCTCCCTGAGGCATCTAAGGCAGCAGACCTTTCCTTCGTGGGGATAACCGCCTTTGCTGCTTCCTGGCCTCTCTATTGCTTGTTCTCCAGGTTCTTTTGGGGGGGTTTCTTTCTTGGTTCCTTAAAGGTGCTGCTCCTCAGACCCTCACCCTTTGTCCCTGCTCTTCCCACAGCACACACTTTCCAACGGTGAGCCCATCCAAGGCCCTCCCATGTGGCACAGCTGCTCCTCCTGGCATCGCCAGTCAGGACACTCACACCCAGCCCAGCCCACGCCACACCTTCTGTCTTTGCTGGGAGAGCTTCCTGTCCTGTCCTCCACTAGGCGGTGCCTGCTGAGAGGGTGGCCGCCACGCCTTACTCAGAGTATCTCTAACCCACACCACAGTCTTGCACAGAGTGGATGGCAACTTGTTTGTTGAATAAACGAAAAACTAATATGTATTTATTTTCACAAGTCTTGCATTTTACAGGAAAAGCGGAACCTTCAAATATGTGTTCAGATTTAAAGAGTTCCATTGACTCAGAAAGTTTACCTTAAAAAAGCAATTAGCTTACAGGTAATAAGAGCATAACTTGGTATGGTGAAGGATGGTTACCAGACATCATGGTGATCATTTTGTAAGGTGTATAAATGTCAAATCATGTTACATGCCTGAAACTAATATACTATTATATGTCAACTATAATTAAAAATATAACAAAAAGACAATTAGCTTAAGTAAGAGAAATCACAATACATCTTTATATGTTTTGCTACATTATATTTTTTGCTTTGGACAGTAACTGATTCATTTACAGAGATACAGGGTAAGCTCTTTTAGGAGCAGTTCAAACCATAAGTAATGCAGAGTGAACTAACTTGAGTGGACTGAGATGAGCATAACGGAGTTCACTTTACGAGGAAATGAAGCTACCGTGTATAGTTTGCCGTGTATAATGCACACTTATTTGCCCAAATTTTTGCAGGAAAAATAAGGATGCACATTATACATGGGTAGTACTAATTCCGTATGTAAATATCATAAATTTGTTACCGGACATAAAATTTCTTGTACCTTGTATCTTTTCTTGTGTCTTGTAATTATTTGCTACATAAAATTTCTTATAGCATAATATGTTAAAAAATAAATGCTAAAATTCCTTTATAATACAAAAAATATGCAAATGTAAATAAATTAAAAAATGAATGAAAAAATTAAAACGAAAGAGTTTTGTCCTGAAAATTTGGGCCAAAAATGTGGGTGCGCATTACGCGCAGCAAAATATGGTATTTAGAAAGTAACAGAGCTGAATATTTCCCTAAAGCAAAATACAAACTTTGAAGAAGCTTTTTAAAAATAAATTTTGTTTGTTTTAGTTTCCAATGTGGGCAAACATACAAACAAAACCCTATGGTCTCTTCTAAACACATAAACTAGGTTCCCTTGAGTTTACATGACAAACACTTTCATGACATTTGGATGACATGTGCCGTGCCTCTTTCTTGTTCCTGTAATTACTGCATCCTTCATTTCAAAAGTCTCGGGTCACACGAAAGTGAGTTGGTTCGATTACCCTGAGGAAAGTCAAAGCCAACAGTAAAAACACGCCAAAACCACCCTATGCGCAAACTAGGCTTTAGTTTTGATAACGCTTCTACCCATAAACTGGTTCTCGTCCACTCCTTCGCTCCCCAACTAACAGTGGTTGTCAACACGTATCTATGGCATAAACAAAGGAATAACGAGTTTTTAATAACAGACGAAAATGAACTGTTTGGATGGAACAATAGTCAGTTACAAAAGCGAGCAGTTACAAGAGTTCGGAAAAAGACTGGAAATGTGTGGGCGTGTTCTCAAGGTCTTAGAAAAATCCAGGAAGTCCAGCAGATGTTTTCTGTTAAGAGGCATTGGAAGCCCCAAGAGCTACATCTGTTTTTTTTTTTTTAATATAAGTTTATTTGTGAGACTATTTTTTCCCTCTTAAATAGCTCTCTGCTAAAGCTCACAAAACGAAATGCTGGCCGAAGTCTTGAACTCCCGAGGCATGGATGAGTAACACAACTGTGCAGGGAACACGGAAGCCCCTCCCTATAGGAGGCAGGAGTCTGCGGCAATCACTTTCTGAGTAACTCTTTCTTTTTTCTTATTTACTGAAGCAGAACTAGGACTTTTTCTTCAATTTAATTGGCTATAAATAGTATAATGCAGGTTTCAGTAAGTGATCTTGTCCTCCTTTGCAGAATGATATAATAGTCATAATGATAAATATGCCGTTTTTCTTTTTTTTGATGTGTCTGTTTGACACAAACATGGATGAATAAGGATCACATTCAAGAACCCAGAGATCAAGTTAGTGAATAATACTTAAAATATTAGGATTTTCTGTTCTCTGATTATTTTTTGAATTGACTACGTTGAAATACCTATAGAATGGTACTTTTCTTACAGTAGTTGTTTTGTTAATCAACTTTCGAGTTATGAAAGCTGACCTGCAGTTCTTTTTCTAGTTCCATTTTGTGTGGGGGTTGGGAGATGGACTAAAGTTTTTAAAGCCATAAAGTGAATTAATGTTGAATAAATATTAAAAATCTTATTTAAATTTCTCATTTTCTTAGGAACTTTTCCACTTCTATTACTTAGACAAATTGGTCTCCAAAAGTTTAGAAAAATTAGGTTTACATAACAAACGTACTACTCTGAATGAATTAAAATGGCAGTTACTTTCCTGGCCGGCTGGTTAGTGAGGTTACAGGAAAAGCTAGCATACAAACCTTAGCAAAGTCTAGAAATGCAGCTGGCGGCACATTGTAGAGAATTTGCCTGATTAACACACATGGTTACTGAATATATTATGAGTATGGAACAAATTCAAGAACATTAGATTCTCTTAGCCTTGTGGTGATTACTAAAGTCATCAAGAATTTTAATCAAGCATCTTATAAAGGGGAGCTTGTGCAATTACTGAGATACAGAAGCCATGACCAAAGCAAGCCTCACTCAAGTCCCGCCTTTTCTTGGCCTCGAAACAGAATTTCTCCCTCAGGAAGAGGCAGGTAGCCCTTCACATTCCTGCCAGGAAGACTGCAGATTGCAAATACAGGGTCCGGCAGAAGTAATGCCTGCTTGAGTGTGGTTGGTAGGGTGTGCAAATGTCTCGCACGAGATGGACAGCAATTTGAACGTTGCACCTAAGATGTCTTATGGTGTGTGTGTGTGATGTTGTTATGTTACAGAATTACAGGCTTATGATTTCGTAATAAAAGGTTTCGTTATAAAAAGGGGCGTTATTTGTGCCGGACCCTGTATAATCAGATTAAAATAAATCAGAATAGCTGGGTGGGAATTTACATTTTAAAACACTGCCATGGCAAATCCCTTCCAACTTAAACCATTTTTGAAAAGCTCTAATATTTTCACGTTTCACACAAGTGAGCTGCATCACCTGGGAAATGACACACACCGGGAGAACGAAAGGTCCCACAGGGCCGAGGCTGAAACCTGCACGCTAGGTGTCCGTCAGTCTGCAGGGAGGAAATAGCCACAGCGGGTCAGATAAGCAAGACGGTGTCTGGGGCGAACCAAACCCAGAGTCACTTTAACACCCATTATGGGTAAAGCTAGATCTTCCTTCATTCCCACCAAGTCAAGATGAGATAGTTCCATTTTGCCCCAAGCGCCAGCATTAATTTGTCATTAATATTTAATGTTGGCACTTTTCTCCAGTTGTTCTGTGGGTATAAGCTTTTCAACTAGGTTTTCAGCCTCACAGGTTTGAGGGTGTATGGAAGGACACGTTTCCTCTCTCTCCGATATTTCCTCCCTGTGTGACACTGGCAAGCGATTGAACTTCAGGCTCACTCTCTCTAACGTGAGTATTTCTGTGAGAATTCCATGAGTTGAGTGTCCAGCACAGAGTATGCAATGAGTATTCATGCCTTTCTCTCCCCGTGCCCTTTTCTCCCTGTGACTCCGTCTTCAATGTTCTTTACAATGGCTGCTGGAACACGGGGCATTCATACAGTAGTGGCTGGACAATGTACGCATTCTATCTTACTGCCAAGGAAGAAAGTTTCTACAGCTAAAAACCGGCAGGAATTTGTGCCTGATCTCTTTTTATAAAATGGCCCAAGCAAGCGAATGTAGGTACAATTAGACAACTAAGGGGAAAAAATTATTTGAACATGGAGTTTAAAAAAAATCAACCTACATTAACTTAGGGAATGGTCAGTCCCACAGCCAGTCACTGGAGTGCTCCGACCCGCCTCTGGGCAGGGGCTGGCATGGGTCAAGCTGGCTGTGACTTCTGGTTTCCATTTCTAAAGCCTGTGCGACTCTGAACTTCTATCTCTGATCTTTTGCTGATTTATATTTACTGCTGTTATTTCCATAGGCTGGGTGAGTTTTCCTCAAAGCAGGTATACATTTTAATTATTTTGAGTTGTACTTACATAAATATATCTCACACTGTGCGCACCCCCCACCCCCAAGAGGTATGTAAAAATAGCAATGGAAACAACCAAAAAGAAGAAACAAGGAAAGGAAAAGGAAGCCGGAGCAAAAAAAGAAATCTGACTCTTAATTCAGATTTTTGTGCTTTTCTAAAAATAACATCAAAGCCCTTAAAATACTTAATGGCAAGGTTATCTCTCACTGGAGGCTGCAGTTGGTGTCTTTTCCCAGGGCGGCCAGCTTCTTCCTGAGTCTGACACAGATGCTTCCAGCAAAACTGGCCCATCTTTTCAAGTTAGAGGGCCGTTAAAATTTAACATTAGAGAATCTTTTTATGGGATTCAAAACAACAAGTAAATTAGAGAATATAAAACACGGTGTGGCCTCGGACGGGTGGCTCAGTCGCTTGGAGCGTTGTCCTGTGCACCGAAAGGTTGTGGGTCTGATCCCTGGTCAGGACACATACCTAGCTTGCGAGTTCAATCCCCAGCAGGGGTATGTACGGGAGGCAACTGATTGATATCTGTCTGTCTTTCTCTCTGTCAAATCAATAAATATATCCTTGGGTAAGGATTAAAAAAATATATATGGTGTGAAAGCCTTATTCTAAGTGTCCTCTAGCAGCTGGTTCTTTCTTCTGCCCCACACCCACCCACTCTCCTTCACGCCCACAAAGGACTATTCATCCACGTGGAGTTGGTATAACTATTTCAGATCATTTTCTGCCACAGTTCGTGTGATCCATCATTCCTTTGGCAATATTACTTTTAAGTGACAGTTCCGTGCTGAGCCAATACTTTTGGCTTCCAGTTATAATTTACTCCCCAAATGCCTGCTTTTCCATGGTTGTAAAATATGCCACCAGAATATTCTTAAAAAGTAAAAAAAAGCTCATCTAATATAAAAATATAATATCCATCCATCACTCAGTGAAAATGAGAAATCGGAAATTCATTTTGTAAAGTTTCCCTTTATTTTCTCCCCTAATCAAGCCCGTAAATATCAATGATCCAATACCCCGTTTATTTACATGACATGGACGCGAAACCAGGGAGGAGTGGCTGACGGCACCACGAGCGGCCCTTCAGTTCCAGGCTGGCACGAGCCAATTCCCTGTTAAAGTTCTGTTTGGCAGAAACTCTGTAAGAAGAAGCCCAAGACTCTTCTGACGAATTTGTAAGTGAATTGACTGTGAAATTATCTTCAGACAAGCATCCATGGGGGCGTATAAACAGTGGGTCAGGGGAGGTTTTCCAAAAACATCTCCGACTGTCGTGTAACATTAACAGGGCCGTGTTGTTGTCTTGGCAGCCTCGCTCCTGCCCTGAGCAGCATCATGACCAAGGATGGTCAGGCTGTAAAGGGCCCTGTATTAGTCATGTCCAGGCTCTCCGAAGGGATCACGGACTCGGGACTTGAGGAATTCAATGCTCTGGCTTGAAACATAAAATAAAGTCACAGAACACTGACACAGTTACTAGACCTTTTTCTAAAATCTGTCTGTGCACACAATTTGACATGTTCAACAATTTAAAAATATGGTAGAAGACAAATACTTGCTCTTCATAGTAAAGAAACAATAACTGTTTAAACATTGCCATTGATTTTATTATTACGAATTGAAACCACTAGGGATTGGAAACCATCTTTCCTCCTAGGATAAAAGGGTCAGCTTAATCACTTCTGTTAAAACTTTAAGTGCCTTAATTTTAGATAATCATGGTATATAATGACAAGATGTTCCGTCTATCTTTTGGAGATCACTAGGAATTTAAAAAGAAAAAGGGTGGGTAAGTAGGTCTGATGTTTTGCTAACGTGAAGCGAAGAGTCACGAAGGCATGTTCTCCAGAAAATAAAACAATTCTATTCCAAGAACTTCCTTCTTCCCCCCTTACCCGAGGCCCTTTTTCCATTGCTTCCAGAGAGAGGGAGAGGAAGGTACAGAGAGAAACATCGATGTGAGAGAGAAACATGGATGCAAGAGAGAAGCATCGATCGGTCACCTTCCCGACATGCCCAGACTGAGGATTGTATGAACCTGGACTAGGGATAGAATCCACAAGCCAGGCATGCGCCCTGACTGAGAATTGAACCCACAACCCTTCAGCTATGGGATGATGCTCCAACTAACTGACCTATAGCAGCCTGGGCTGCAGAACTACTTGCTGGCCAATTCCACGGGTCTTGGAGCTTGCCTAAACACACACAGGACGCCCCACTGAAGTCCTGGGTAACTCCACATTGAGAGCTACTCCAGAGCAAATGTGCTTGTGTGGGGCCACCACCACCCTCTAGCCACAGAGAGAAATGTCCATTGTTCTAACCAGCTCTAAACTGGTCGCAAAAATCCCATTTAGTTGCATTATTCAATCACACAAATCCCCAAAGATAGATTTCTATTTTTTTTTTAAAGGGCCCTGGCTGTTGGTGTGGCTCAGTGGATTGAGCACCAGCCTGCAAACCAAAGGGTTGCTAGTTCGATTCCCAGTCAGGGCACATTCCTGGGTTGTGGGCCAGGTCCCCAGTAAGGGGTGCACGAGAGGCAACCACACATTGATGTTTCTCTCTCTTTCTCCATCCCTTCCCCTCTGTCTAAAAAGAAATAAAATATTTTTTTTAAAGGAAGGCCAATGTCGGTTCATTTGTTGTAACAAATGCACCACTCTAATGAAAGATATTAACAATGGGAGGAACTGGGGGCGGTAGGTGGGAAGAGGGTAGGTGGGAACACTCTGTGCTTTCTGCACAATTTTTCTATAAATCTACAACTTCTCTAAAATATAAAGCCTATTAAAAATAATAGAAGGGAAGTAAGAGTACATTCCATTTATTTTAGCCTCATTTCCATTAGGATCTTTTACTTCCCCTGGCTCCTTATTATCTATTTCATTCCCTGTCCCTCATGTAGAATTAAAGATTTGGATCAAAAGCATCTATAGTGAGAGTTCTGTTGGGGAAAATCTTAAAAGTAAGCTAAATGTTATTTTCAGTTGATACAATAACATCAAAAAGATGAAGCAGACATTAGAGGAAAACATGGGTCACAGTCTTATTTAACTTTGTAAAGTGAGGGTAGGAGGATGAGAAGGGAGGCAGGGAAGGGCGGGGAAGAGGACCAGGAGGGAGGGGGGCGGAGAGAGAGAGAGAGAGAAGAGAGAGAGAGAGGAAAGAGAGAGAGAGGAGAGGGAGAGAGAGGAAAGGGGGAAAGAGAGAGAGGAAAGAGAGAGAGAGGAAAGGGGGAAGAGGGGAGAGAGATAGAGGAGAGGAGAGGGGAGAGAGAGAGGAGAAAGAGATCGAGCTCACCTATTGAAATTGTGGGGGTACCTTCTGCCATTCTGCCCAAGACACAAGTATCTCACATGCCTGTTACACAGGGAGCATCTCTCCACAATAACTGAAACTATCCTCTTTCAAATCTCTCTTTCTTTTCCGGGGGGACTTTCCGGGGGAATGTTGACTATACCTAACTGCCATCTTACTCATTGACTTGAGACCCTTCCTCCCTGAAGAGACATGTCTTCACTGTTCACTTCCCGAGGAACAGAACCAAACCTGTGGAGAACTGGTAGCCTGTTTCCAGCAATAAGCTGTGGATAACTCGACACGTGTCCACCATTTCCACGAGATCTCTCTTACTCGGAATTAGTCATGAACTGAAAACCAAATCTATGTCAGTAAGTTGTGGTGGTGGAGAGAGGCTAGGGATTGCCAGCTGGGCTGTGTAATGAGCATCAGATGGGCCAGAACTCTGGTGTTGGATGTCTCTATTAGGTGATGAGCTGCATCTGATGCTAGCGAAGGCTCAGACAAGCAATTCATCGTCTGATCTAAGAAAGAGCATGCCTTTTCATCAGCAGTTCTAGAAAAAGGCTAAGTAATATGTGGCAAGTAGCAAGTAGAAGACAAGGGATTGAATGTTGGCCAGAGAATTGAGTTATGCATCAAAGAATGTTCTTGTGTCACTAAACGTGTTAAGAAGAGGATATAAGTCAGCATGACTGGGATGTGGGTCACTTAGTCTGTGATAAATATCGGGAAACACCCACAGTCCTGGATACAACGGCGGGATCAGGTAAGGACTCCTGACTGGGAAGCGAAATGTGTTTCTCCTTTTGTGTGCATGCGCCACTCTATCAAAGCGCTGAGCAGTCCATTCACCCATGCACTGTCAAAGCGGTCCTTTTAAAAAGTCTGTTCATCTAACCCTTGTACCCAAGTCCTTGATGGCTCCCCTTCACTCCTCAGAGAAAGACTAAGCCTTGGACGCTGAGCGATGCACCTCAGCTCCTCACGCCCAGACTCTGCTCTCCAGCCCTGCCTGTCTGTCTTCTACTCTTTAGAGGTGCATGCTATCTGGAAAGTTCTCTCTTCCACTTACTTTGGGAGACACTCCTTCCACCTTCAGTTTAGTCCTCCTGCCCCAGGCAAATCTCTCAAACCCAGCATCACTAACCACCCCTGCAGAGCCTCAGCACAACTGCAGTCTTAGCAATTTACAACGCATTCACCTACTTCCTAGCTCCGCAGTGGAACGTAAGCCAGAGGCCATGTCTGTTTGCCTGTCTGGCACACTGCAAATCTCAGTCAACATCTATTCGTGAAGACGGAGGGCCGCCCCCAGCTGAGACCGAGGCTGGCCTCGTCCACACCCACCCTTGGGCATCCATCCTCAAGGCTGCGGCGGCGCGTTCTCGTCCCTCTCCTTGCTCCAGAGTTCAAAACCACTTGTTCCTAACTGGGTCATCAGCTACCACCTTCCTCCTTCAGAGAATTTTTTCTATTTCTGCAACTGACAGAACATTCTTCTCATTTCTCTGATGCCCCCGCCCCAATTTCTCCAGGCTCCCTGCCACTACACTTTTCTGATTCCTTCTTAAGCGTTTCTCCTCCCTCCCTTTTTCCCTCACCCAATGGCCCTATCTCGTCCAGGCCCTAGCTCACCACGCCTGGATTACTCTTCTTTGCCTGATTTTGTCCTTTATCATCAGCCTTCTCAACCCTTAATGAACTCCAAACCAGCCATCACTACACCAGCTTCCTTAAAACACTGTTTCTCCTGTGTCAGGTACATGCTTAAGAATCTGCAGTGGCTCCTGACGGTGCCGTGCATGGAGCCCACTCTTAAGCACTGAAAGCCCCGCTGTCCAAAGTCAGCTCGTCGCATCCTTGCCACTGTTCCTTTGCTCATGACATATCCCCACCTGGAATGTACTGTGGTGTCATTCAGGGTCTCGCACCCCAGCGTTCTGCACCGCTTAGCCCAGATGTTTGCTTAAAAAAAAAAAAAAGTTTACTGTTCTTCTTTTCACAGTTAACTGTGTTCTAGTTCATTTCTTACGTGCTAAATGTATGCTTCTCGATTTATGTCTGTAAGCTCCTTAGGACAGAAATCATATTTCCTTACATTTTAAGCTTTATTTTTTAATTTAATCTTTATTATATATTTTTTCCATCACTATTTAGTCCCCTTATACTCCTCACCGCCAGCAATCACCACACTGTTGTCCACGTCCATGGGTCCTTTTTCCTGTTTGCTCCATCCTTCCACCCCCTCACCTCCCTCCCTCACTAGCTGTCATCTGTTCTCCATCTATGAGTCTGTTCTGCTTCTTAGTTCAGTGTGTTCATTAGATTCCACACGAGTAAAATCAACCTTCATTTTTAATAGAGTAAAACACACGTAACATAAAATTTCCATCTTTAACCATTTTTAAGTGTACAGTTTGGTGGCATCAAGTACATTTACATGTTACAATCACCATAACTATTTCCAAACATTTTCATCATCCTAAACTGAAACTATGTCCATTAAGCAATGATTCCCAATCTCTCCCTCTTACAGCTCCTATAACCTCTAATTTACTTTGTGTCTCTAGATTTTGCCTGTTCTAGATATGTTTATTTCACTTAGTATAACGTGTTCAAGGTTCACCCCCATTGTAGCATGTATCAGCACTTCGTTCCTGTCTTTCTTTTTTCTTTATTTTTATTATCGACACTATTGCAGATGTCCCCATTTCCCCCACCCCTGCATGCCCACCTCCACCCAGCCCTGCCTCCCACTTTGTTCCTTTTTAAGGTTGAATAATATTTCACTGTGTGGGCGCACTGTATTTTGCTTATTTACTCATTTGTTGATTTGACCCTTGGGTTGGCTTCCATGTTTTGGGGATTGTGGAAAATTGCTGGTAGGAACATAATTTTACAAGTATCTGTTTGAGTTCCTGTTTTCAATTCTTTGGGTTGAATACTTAAGAGTGGAATTGCTGGTCATGTGGTAATTCTATCTTTGATTTTTTGAGGAGCAGGAACCACATTTCTTACATTTGCATTTCTCTGTGGTCCCTAGTACTTCTGGGGGTGGATTGGTGAGAAAATAGTGGGTAAATACTTAAACTAACTTCATGGAAGCAAAAGGCAGTGGTTCAGAGCATGGACTCTGAAGCTGGAATGGCTAATGGCTGGGTTGGAACCAGTGGACACTGGACAAATTACTAAACCCCACTGTGCCTCAGCTTCCTCATCTTCATGGGGAAATAGCAACCTGCTTCACTGGCTTATTGTAAGAAGAGAATTAATATACATCAAGTGTGGAACAAGACCCGGTACAGAGTAAGCATTATGTAAGTATTTGCTGTTGTTTAATAGTGATTATTAAGTATTATTCATTTGCCAAAATGCCAAGGAGGTAGTACCACCCCTAAGCCAGAGCCTACGAGAAACCCAAGCCAGAAAGACCAATACATAAATGTCCATGGGTAATTCTAATATTAATTCTTATTTCTGTTTTTGTTGCCTAGTTTAATTCGTCTGCATGAAGACGTGGAGGAAGCCCTAAATATGGTGAGTGTGGGGCACTAACACCTCGTTCTGCATGAAGGTTTTCACCAGACAGGGGTCTGGGGCCCCATAGTCATGTTTTGGGAAAAGATATTTTGAATCTCATTGTATGAGAGTCATGCAATAAAAGATTTTTTACAATTATGTTCAGTGAGAGTCTCTTGAAATTGTCTAGAATTACAGCACACAGTACAGATGAAAACTAAGTAATTAAAATCCAATATTAGAAACCTTATTACCTAGAGAACTGAAATATATTTCAACAGAAGTACATTTCATTTTTACATAAGGCTTATATCATACTGTATTGTAGTCATAAAATAGGAATCCTAACATAATTTCAACATTCAAGTATTGCCATTTAAAAACTCTATGCTTTTGAAATTATTCTTGGGTGGGAGACTAATTCAGAACTAAAAAACTAAGCCAGTGAGAGATTTAGTTTGATATTTTAATTTTACTTTTCCCTTGAATAGTCTTTAAAATGAGCTCCTTAGAGAAATAAAGAGGCTCAATTTTAAATTACAATCGAGACTCACGTGGAATTGACTTGATTCACCATTTTTCATGAACTCACACTGCTAGGAGGGATTTGGAACTGTCCGTACCGCTGCCAAGGGTGCATCTCCCCCGCTGGGTACCACCAGGGCCGGGATCACCAACGTCTCTCAGTCACTCACCATCACAAATTCTTTCTCCCGGCTGAATGAAAGCCTCGGGGCCTTCGCTCTAAGTCTCTCCTTGACATTCTCTACATGGCAGAGGTGGAAATCACCTATGAATTCCTTGTTCATGAGTCCCTCCTTTACTTGCCAGTTTACACAAAACTGTTCCTTAGCTTCACTTTCTTGGTTACTAAACTGTCTCAGTTCCTACCCTTTCTCTTTTTCTTTCTTTTTTTCTTAGTTCCTCTCCTTTTTATTCTAGGCCTTCATGTATAGTTAAAGAAAGAGGAGGGGTGGCGGATACCACAGAAGACCAGATGGTTTCTAGGGCAGGAAATATCCAGTAATTATTCTTGACCGCAATTAGATAAGAGGGAGAAAGGAGAGGAGAAACTCTAGTTGGGGATTCTCAGGCATCCCATGAGGACACAGGAATGAGAGTTGTGCTAATATGGTCTTTTTACTGCACGGGGCGGGGGCCATCTGCTGCACAATACATGTTTGTTGGAAAATTCACAAGCATTTTTTGCATGCTAGGCGCGTGCGTACGCAGAAGGTCTCAAAGAGCCCCGCGGACCCATGACTTTGCATGTGACCTCCTCTCCTGGTGGCTCATATTAATCCTACTTCCTTCCTGTTCCTTTAGAATCTGAGTCCGTTGTCCTGGTTCATTCCTCCCTGAACTAACCTTTCCCATACACCTGAGAGATTCATGACTAACCTGGACACATTGATCTTTCACCTACAGTGAAAGATCTCAAAATGTGACTCAAAATTTCTTAGAAATATGGGTGAAAGAATACAGTAATTCCCTGGACTCTTCAAATTGGTTTCTCTGGATGCTCTTTCTTCAATGAGTTGTTGACTGACTTGTTTTCTCGCTGATTTTTTTTTTTTATTTTACCCTTCAACCCTCACAATGTTCATCCCCCAGCTTTCCGTATTAATTTCAACTTCTTCTTTTGTCTAGAACAGGGGTGTCAAACTCATTTTCACCGGGGGCCACATCAGTCTCGTGGTTGCCTTCAAAGGGCCGAATGTAATTTTAGGACTGAATAAACGTAACCGCTCCTTAACTAGGGGCAAGGAGCTCGGTGCTGCTGCCGGGTAGAAACAAGGTGCCGGGCCGGATAAAACAAGGTGAAGGGCCGGATTCGGTCTAGAATCTCATATCTGAAGTTCTTCACCTCCTGCCATGTATTGTTGAAAACTCAGATGTTTGTTTCCATGGTATGTGTGAGGGCAAGGAGAGAGAAGATTGTAGAAGAAATGTGTACAAAGATGTTCATGACATGAGGAAGCATGAGGAGGAGTAAGAAATTCGAGGTAAATATTGAAGAACAGCAAAATGAGACTCCCATACCACGCCGAAGGGAACCACCGAACAGTCTACTGAGAGTGAAACGGCCCCTCTTGGGGTGGCTGAGGCCACCCTTTTCACATGCCTGCCACAGCCTGATCACAGCTGTTACTTACTAGATACTAGAGATTACTTCACCTGCCTTGAACACCTGTGGCAATATCACCATTCCGTTTGGAGAATTAATACCTAAGGCTTACAGAGGTGAGGGATTTCCTCAAGGCCATGGAGCTAATAAATAGTAGATCCAATTCCTTCTTTATAAGCATTCTGAGTGGCCCAGACAGGGGATACACTGTCGGTTCTCTGGAAATTCTTTTAACTTAATGGGTCATTAGCACATTAGCATTATGGGACATTTTGCATTGGTAACAGCAAGGCAGCGACAGAGGCCAGCTGCAGGGCCCTTCAAGAATGATCAGATCTGGTGACTCCTGACCAGTAAGGTTTTCTGATTGTCCCCATTTTGCTAATTTAGAAATAGATGCTACCACTTCTTTTGCTACCCAAAGTCACGCCCCTGTTCAGTGGCCCTGTATATATTACAACTATTTTCTTTTTTTATTAAAGATTTTATTTATTTATTTCAAGAGAGAGGGGAAGGAAAAAGAGAAGGAGAGAAACATCAATGTATGGTTGCCTCTCACACACCCCCAACTGGGGACCTGGCCTGCAACCCAGGCATGTGCCCTGTGGGAATCGAACTGGCAACCCTTTGGTTCACAGGCTGGCGCTCAATCCACTGAGCCACACCAGCCAGGGCACAACTATTTTCTTAATGTATGAGTTTAATATGTGCAGTGGGTTATGGAGCTCAGTGCTGCCAAGCCAGCATTCTGAAAGCACAGTCTCCAGCAAGACTCTTCAAAATGAAAACTAAACAAAACAAAAATACCAACACAACCCCACGGCACTAATGAAAACGAATACCTTTTCTCAAGGCTGAGGTAGTATCATAAAAAATCCTGACCCCACAGTTTTTTACTCAAATTGGTGAATTTATAAATTACTTGTGACCCAAATAACAGAGTAAATAGTTTGAAAAGATACTGTCAGATACAAATGAAGTAACTTCCATGTAATAGACATGTTTAGAAAAGCGATTTCAATATAAAAAAGTGAGAGTTGAATTAGACTTTGGTAATAATTCCAAATCTTCAGGGTAACACAGGAAGGGGGAGTCTTCGACCAGTCCTTCAGCAACGGGGATTAGTCACTCAAGTTTAATAGCAGGCAACCCTGTCGTTTCTCAGGCCCACGCCCCACACAGCAAGCCCTATAGGATTCCTCTGGTGAAAGCATCCTGAGAATGTGTCATTTGGAATCAACATCAGTGAAGTCAAAGGGCATGAGAATGGACTTTCCAGTCCCAAAAGAATGGTTCTCAACCGCCCTATGGAATAACTACCGCTTAAAAAGTGTGAAACCGGAAATCCTAACCCAGAAGGTTTTAAGTGTGATTTAATGGGGTATCAGTCTATGGATTTCAGTTTGGACCAAGTTCTGTCTCTCACCTGTGGCATGAAGTTAAGCTCATCATGTCACCTCTATGGTTCTCACCCTGAAATCTGAGTGTAGGGCTAGAAGGTATCTGGTTCCCTTCTGGCTCTAATGTCAGATTTTGGGGTTCCTGCCCCAGGTCACTGGGGAATCTGTGGAGACAGGGCTGCCACCCACATTCCATGGGAGTCTTCTAGGGATTTCCACAAAGTTCGAGGCCAGTGTACAAATCTCAAGTTGTGCAGTGCGTCTAATGAACTCTGGCACCCTTGCCCCTATAGCACAATCTGGCACCAAGACATGCTCAACGTGTGAAGGAGATTGTAACACCGACAAAGTCTCCCAAACTTATTTTCAAATTAAGTAAAATAGGCATTTAATAAAAGTGAAGTGGTTTGGCTAAGTACATGATATAGTTGACTACCATGTATTTATTAAATATTAATTTTATTTTTGAGAGGGGATTGAGTCAATAGGAAGTGAGGTTAATGTTTTTTTTTTTTTTTTTGAAATGTTGAGGGCCACCAGCACCTATCACAATAAATAAGGATGGCTGTGTAAACCAAATGTGGCTAATCGTTATTTCTATAAGCTGGAATGAAAATACTGGATCACAAAGGAGAATCCCAAAGCAGGAGCCTGTTTCCTTGGTCAGACTTTACTTCTGGAACTCAAATCTCAGACAGTCACTTATCATGCTCTGTGGGATGTCAATCCTCATGAGAACATGCTAAGAAGAGTCCCTAGGCCCTACTGTTTCTATCACCTTCCCTTGAACAGGGAGGGTAGGGGACAACGGTGAGGACAAATGTAACCAGAAGGACTCCCTGAGTAGGGTCTTTTTGCAGGAAGTGATGCCGACCACATCAGTGGCACGTTACATGGTTCTGGTGTCCTCTTTAATGCCACTGCTCATTGCTGTGTGATTTCAATTACATCTTGATGGGTGGATCACTCTAAGCTGTGTATGTGCTAATTCAGATGAGTGTGCTTGCATGTGTGTGCAAATAAGATAGCACAATGCCTGCTAAGGATTGGTAGTGTTTTAAAGAGATTAAATGCCCCCAAAATGACGCACTGCTTTATAAAAAAGAGTGATATAATGTTCTAACCTGAGTGTTAAGAGGTGATGGCAGTCAGCTCCCCTAATTCCTTCTGCATCCAGGTGTCAACTCTGCTTCTCATTCTGGCCACCGGCATCTCTCGCAGACTAGCCCAGGCCTCCCTGAAGAAGCTGATCTGCAGGGATGTCGTGACTGAGCTGGGAGGTGTCCTGCCTGTGTAAACTCAGCTGGAGCTGTCAGACCCAGGGAAGGTGGGCCTGGGATTCCACTGCTCTCAGACAGGTTGAGACTGGAACAGGAGACTGGGAGAGAGCTTCCTGGTTAGAGGGCCATAACCTCATCCACCAGGAGGGGTGAGGGGAGCAGTGAATGTGAGGCTGAGCGAGTGCACAGGACAGAGGGACCAAGGAGGAGGGAACCTTCGAGCAGCTGGCCTGATGGATCCACAGGGAACCCACAGGGGAGGTTCTGGATGCCATGGAGACCAGACCTTTGAAGTTGGAGCAACATAGTTTATCATGCACAAATTCTGATGTCAGAGTAGAGTCTGTGCCTCAGACTAGTAAAATTACAATAAATGAGCCAATCAAATGCTCATTTATGTGATGGACAACATTTTTTTGCTGACTCACCACATAGAAGCTTTATGCCATATTTAAAGTCAAAAAGCATTGCTCTCTGATGGTAAAAACTGCCTCCTCTATAAACACATTCCTTCCAACAGCATTCATCTTGCTCCGTGGTCTAAAAATGTGGCAGCAGTGTGAAACACGACAGAGCACAGGGCTCATTCTCTTTCTCATTCAACGAGTAAAAATAAACTCTGGATTTTGGGCAGAGGCAAGGCCACAGTGCCAGGAGTTCCAGAAACCTTCCCTTTTCAAGTAGTGTCTGGAGCACCGAGACACGCCCGGCACTCAAGATGCCAGGAAAAGTTCAACAGCGTCACTCCTGCCTCCTCCCAGCGGAGCACAGGCCACAGCCAGGGCTTCCACAGGAGGACAGGGGCACCGGGAGGCTGGCTGGCTTCGACAGGATGGGTTTGGTGACCCATCTATTATTAAGTCCTGTCCTGAGGTTTCACGTTGCCCATAAATCTTCCCTTCGCTTCGATGTGGCCTACCAGTGCACAGCCTGAGAAACTCTATTCAAATCAAGCTTCGGCAGGCCCAGCCCCTCAGTTTTCTCCTTGACCATTTTTGGTGTTTCACTCAAAAGGCTGTACTCTCAGGTTCTGTTCACAGAATAATTATTTAGGAACACCAAAAAGTCAATTTTTTTTTGGTCACGCAATCAACATGGAAGCCTTAAAAACATCCCCAAGGCAAACGCAATATAATTGTAGGTAAAAGCTAGGAAAAGGAAAATGTACTCTCAACACCATAAAGCAGCAATTTTCAACCTTTTTCATCTCATGGCACATGTAAACTAATTACTAAAATTCTGCGGCACACCAAAAATTTTATTTTTTTGCTGATCTGTCAAAAAGACAGGTAAATATGGGGGGGACAAATGGTGATGGAAGGAGGCTTGACTTGGAATGGTGAACACACAATACAATACACAGATGATGTACTGCGGAATTGTATACCTGACACCTATGTAATTTTATAACGAGTATCACCCCAATAAATTCAATAAAAATGAAAAAAAAAAAAAAGATATAATTTTGACTCACTCACAGCAGACAGCTGTTGTTGGCTGTTGTCATTTTTTTTATTTGACAATCTAAGGGAAAAGAGGTCAGTGCCCCCGAGTAAAGAGTCAGGTACTGTATCTTCTAAAAATTCTTGTAGCACGCCCATGTGCTGCAGCACACCCGTTGAAAATCACTGCTATTAAGCATTGCTTCTTAAATAAACATCACGCTATCCTGAGTTGAGTCCAGAACAAAGCAAGGAACTGGTTCAGGGATCGCAGAGAGAGCAGCCGCACACCAGCACCCAATGTCTCCTTTTCAAAGGTGGGCCTAAGAGAGGAGGACACCTCAGAACCACGCCTTTCCCAAAGCTACTTATTTGGCTTCATGACTTGCTTTTGAATCTCATGGGCTGACGTGTTTAGAAAAAACAAAACTGAAATCCCGGAAGCCATCTATACTTAGAAACAGGCGCAGGACTCTGTCTGGGCTGCACTTGGCCAAGTTCCTTCCCAGCTCCGTGCCACCCCCAGCCAGGCGACTCCCTCTGAGCCCAGTGTGGGGTGCTGCAGACAGGTGGCAAGTTTGGCCAATCACTGGCTTCCTGTACACATTTCAGAAGCTCTCTCGATATCGAGGAACAGATGTATTGAAAGTGCAAAGAAATTGTCAATGAATGAATTTCTCTTTTCAGATAGACTAGGATGAAATTCTCAAGACCTAAAGGAGTTCAAGATTTGGCCATCAAGGAGGCTGACTTCTAACGTTTAAAAATACTGGTATGGTAGTGCTCCTGGTATATTTAGGTACAGGTACGGTCTATTTACCGATTTAACATCTAACCTTGGGCCGCTTTCCAATGGACACCTTTCTGAAAGCCCTTGATTCAGAAGGCCATGTGCGTGGTGTTCACCACATTCTTTTGTGATTATCTAGGTGTGTTTGCTCCCTGCTCTCTCCTCCATCTCTGCTCCAGATAGTGATCTTGAGAGTAAGAATCTTACTCATCTTTTTTTACTGGAGTAATGTTTACATAGAAGGTGCTCGGTTTAGGTTTGTGAGCTGTATAAAGAAGTGGAATAATATTATAATAACACTTAGCCGTCCCATACGGTATGGGAGTTGCCGAATAAACTTCATTTCTAAGCTTAGAGGTTAAGTATTTTAATTTCCATTTTTACAGCTAAAGAAGAGAGCTCAAAGATATTAAGAAACCTGCCTGAGTCACACAGAAATGACTGAGCTGAGATTTGAGTGTGGTTTATGTCCAGAACTATTTCTACTGTACCATGCTGTATACAAGAAAACACACCTGTTTTTTTTTTTTTAAAGTAAATGCTGAAGTCATTTTCTCACACATACATCTGAACCCCTTGGAGGGCTTGTTCTCCATAGATTGCAGGGCTATGGCCCAGAGTTTCAAATTCAGTAGGTCCCAGAAGATGCTGATGGTCCAGATTGGGTACCTCCCTTAGGGAACTCTTGTAAGGCTGAGTGTAGCTCAACACTTTCTCGGCGCTCCACTTACAAAGTTATGACCATTGGTGACTAGCACGGTTGTGCTTTACTTGGCAAATATTGAAGTCGATAGCATGAGCGTTCCTTTTTGAGATAGTCCCAGATTTCTAGGCCCTTTCAGTTCTTTGTTCTTAAAAATGTTAATCTTTCTTGTTCTTTGCTATCAAGTTGTAACCATCACTTCTTCCTTCCCTCCAACAGCATTTTTACCTCCTTCTTTTTTCTTAATTCTTTCTGATCTTTTGTTTGCTGGTAAAAATGGACAACTTAGCCTGCTTTAGCCATTGCGGCTTCTTGCCTTCCTCACAGACTATTTCTAAACATCTGCTGTGTGGTGGGGGAGAGCTTCTTCCTCCAGGAGCTCGGGTGCAGTGAAGGATGGGAAGTCAGTCACTGAGGGCAAGGCTGCTAGGGGCTTAGCGGTGAGAACCCGCCCCAGCCGGGCAGAGATGGCTGGGAGCAGCATTCCTGAGGATGTCTTTAGAGTTCACATTGGCCTTTCCTTTGTTTTAATACGGTGCCAAAAATTCCCTGAACTAATTAAGAACAGATGAACTGTCAAAGTGTAGCTACCCCCAGAATCTTCCCCCTGGCCTGTCTTCTACATACTCCCCTGTAATCAATATAAAACTATTGCCTAATTTGTATGCTTGCAGGGTTCCTTTGCCCCTTTGTACGTGGTCTTGGGCTTTTCTTTTCCTTCTTACACAGGGTGGGCCACGAGTGCAAGCAGACCATTGTCTTGTGATCGCACTTACTGTGCGCAGCGATAAAAGAGGAATTCTTGGTTGTTCGAGTCTGGAGCAGATGTGGCTCATGGCCTGCCCAGCAGTCCTTTCCCCCCACGTGAAATCGGCTCACCTTTTTGGTGACCACGTGCATCTGTTTAAATGGTGGTGTAGTTTTAAAAGTGCTAAGGTAAAATAATCACGGATCGCTTTACCCTCTTAACTCCTTGGTTTACTAGGTTTATGAAGCCTTGCAGTGTAAAAAGCACCCCCACAAACCCATCTATTCTTGACCTGATATAAACTTATAAAGCTGTCTGAAGACTGAAGAATTAGACTTCAAAAGTAAGTAAGACTGAAGAATTACAGTCTTCAAAAGCTGTAATTGTACAAAAGCATATTAGCATTCACCAGTATACATGATGCATTCAGAAATATAATTCATTTCTGAACCCGGACACTCTTAAAGGGTAAACTATAAAATACTAGCTTCCAGGATTCAGATACAACAGTTCTTTCCCCGCTCTCTTCCTGTTATTCCCCAGGAGTATTGTAAATAGTATGTATGGCTAATAAAATCAAGCAACAAGAAAATAGCGAGTTTCATGTTTGTTTTTCCTGGACCCTGTCCTGACACTATCTTCCGTCGCTGGGAAAGGCCGGCATGCCAGCATGGGCGCTGGGAACACCGCACTATTCCCCCAAGTTTGAGCAAATATTTTTAAAAAAGAAACAAGGGCCTTTCCTTTTTTAATATGAGGCATCAAAAGTGATGTTTACAAGTTTATGAGACCTTTGTTGAGTTGATTGCCTCCCAGAATCTTATGGTCAAAATTAGATGAAATTATTGGTAGAATTTTTGGTGCATATTTTAAATAAGACTATTCATAACTCAGAATGAGACAGCTACTCAACCCTCATTCTGAACCCTGTTTTTCGAGGTTAATATAAACAGAAATTTATTACCACTGCACTGAATATGAATCTTTAAAAAATTATCTGCAGATTATTTTTCTCTTATTCTAAGTTTACATTTAAAGTAGAAAAAATGTGCAATTATTTTCGACCCTGAAAAAAATTGCTTGGGAAATATAATAAAATATTCACCCATTAAAATAGGCAGCTGCGGTTCCTGAAGGTAGGAATGGAGGGGGATGTTTTGTTGTTGATTTTTCCTATTAATATGACTTCTCTTATAATTGAATCAATTTAAGAAAGTCATTTATTTTTAAAAGTTCTACTTAAATGTTAAGTTGTTAAAGTTTAACGTTACAATATTAACACATTAAAGTGATATTTAAGATGCTTCAATTTTACTTATTTTGTATAAATTTATACTGTGTACGTCATTGTAAACAGGGTTTATATACAGAGATACCACAAATAAATGCTGCTTTATTGTGAAGTATCTAAGGAAAAAGATGATTCATGCTCTTCAGTTTACAGCACCTGTTTTGATTCTGATTCATGCGGCGCTGTGATTCACATACTTCTCTCAGGGGAAGTAGGCGGAAGATGGGCTGGTGCACATTGTTCCATGAAAACTCCAAGTCTCATTTTTATCCCCCCTTAAGTTTTTTAAAATGTGCTGTAAAAAGAAGCTATTCCATTTGGCTAATCAGCAAGGATGCTATAGCACCATGCAGCTGTTCTTTGGAACAGAGGGTCTCAAAAAACACCGTAATTGCTTTGTTCGAGGACATACGGAATGGAGAAAAGGTTTAGTGAGGGACAGAAAGGGTCCCCCTGCCCCACTACGATTTGATGTATGCAAATCCTTTAGACAAGATAAACTGTTTCTACGCTCTGAGTTTAACAGTGTAGCTGTCCAATAGCAGGACACAAAAGAGGCTGGTATTATACACAGTAGCCATGAAAAATTTAGGAATAAACACTGCAGTTCCAGTGCAAACCTGTGCTGCTGAAATCACTATCAGTAAGCACGGCATGAAGCTCCTACAGGGAACAACAATTCAGTAGAAGAAGTGCTATCATAAAATCTTAGTATAGGAATAATAACAATATGATGACGACAATGATGTGCGAAGCCCTTGGCTACGTGTATTACATACATCTCATATATCCCTCACACCTCTTCAAGGTGTTCATTATTATCTGTGTTACCGAAGAGCACCGGAGGCCCCGAGAAACCCACCCTTCCCTACATCCCACGGCTGGTGAGGGGCGAGGCTGATTCCGGCCCAGGCTAGGTCCAGGGACTGACCTGTGGATGAACAGAGTTCCTGGATGCAAGTCGCAAGCAGCTTAGGAGGTTGATTATCTGAGTCTCATTTTCTGGGCTGTCCTTGAAGCTGAGTCTATCAAGTGCTCACTGAGATGCTGCGTTCCATTTTGGGTGGGAATCTCTATGCCAAGGACTCTCTTGGCAGTTAGACATGTGGGTGGCACAAATTGATAGGTTTCGGCTCTTGATGAATTGGTCTAACAATTGTGTATTTCCCTAGAGGAATTACAACATTTTAATTTTAGAAAGTACTCAAATTTTAAAAAGAATCTATGGTTGTTTAGAAATTTGTACCAGTAAGCTGGGGTTGACTTTTGGTCCAAGGAAAAGGAGATGCCAGAAGGGGTGGGTTTGAGATAAAACAATGAAGCGCTGGTTTTTAGAAAGTTTTGTAGCCTCTCTTTTCTTATCTGAGTACCAGTGTAAAAATTCCTTTAATTAAAAACACACACACATGTGTGTAGGTAACTGTTATCTACAAGATAACATGAGAATCCAATGAGTTAAGCACATGTACAAATATGAACATACTTAAAATATTATATGTAAAATTTTATTTACTTTTTGAAGATTTTATTGATTTATTTTTAGAGAGAGGGGAAGGGAGGGAGAAAGAGAGGGAAACATCAATGTATGCTTGCCTCTCCGAGAGCCTCCTACTGGGGACCTGGCTCACAACCTAGGCTGGGAATCGAACCTGTTTCCCTTTTGTTCACAGGCCGGCACTCAATCCACTGAACCACACAAGCCAGGGCAATTTTATGTAAAAGTTTAATCTTTAATTTAAAATATTACAACTGTAATATTCCATAACTGTATAGAAAAATGGATATGATTACTGTGGATTGGACAAAGGCACAGGGAAACATCCCTTTACCTAGGATGTTGGGAAAACAAAAGCCTCAACCCTCAAAACAAAAGCCTCCAAAAGATTTCTTTCTAAATCCACCTTTTAAAAGGCCCATTTATGTTGATAAACCCTTTTTTAATACAAATCTCTCCCAGCAGGGTTCAGGAAATTAATAACTTGCTGTTCAGTGGGGTTCAGCTTCATCAGCAGCCCACAGGCACTTCGCACAAACGCAGAAGGTGTGAGGTGAGCTGGGCCATCTGGAGCTGGACTGGCTGGGGAGACCGACAGGAGGAAGAGGCCCTGACCAGGGAAGCTGGCATGCTAAAGGCTAGCTGACGGCACAAAGGAAAGCTGTGGTGACAAAGGAGCAAAGGACTGGAGAAGGAGAGAAGCACAGGTGGACTTGAGGCTCCTGCAGGTAGGATGAGGTCAACACGCATCTCCTTCCTTCCAGCAAACGCTGAGCTCAGCCACACCTCCAGAACAACTGGGACCCCGATACAGGCTCACAGTGTGACGGACGCCACACTCACACCTCCACATGTGTTAGCTGTTTCTTAGGCACAGCATCCTTATCACATCATAGGTAGCATCAGCACCGTCATTCTAGAGATGACAGATGACAAAACTGTCATGCAAAGGGAAGAAACAACATGCCCTATGTCATGCATGTGTGCACGTTAAGAGCCAGCATTGAACCCATGCACCCTGGTCCAGAGTCTGTGTGACCGACCACCACGACACCTCCAAATGTGGATTTAGGGGTGCATCAGGAAGGAGGAGCCACGCAGATGCCACTGTGGCAGGACGTTTGTGAGCCCAACCTCTGCCCCTTATCCCTGGTTTCTCAACTCATGGCCTGAGCACTGGCACAGTAGAAACGCAAGTTATTTCCTGAATAAATGAAAGAAATGGGAAGCAGGAGGGAGGAGGTTCACCCTGCGGAATTCTGCCATATTGTGAAGAGGATAGCAACTCTTTCAGCGCACTCATACACATCGGGTTTTTCAGCTTCAGCTCTGTAGTTACAGCTGGGGCCACATCATCCTCTGTTGTTGGCGGGGACGGGGGCAGAGGGGGGCCCTGTGCATTGCAGGATGTTTAGCAGCGTCTGTGGCCTCTATCATCCAGATTCTAGGAATACCCTCCCCCCATGTATGACAAACAAAAATGTCCCCAGATACGTCCGGTGTCCCTGGGAGGCAAAACTCCCCTGTTGAGAAGCCCTGCTGTAGCCACATAAGACCAGAACCTAAAGCTCGGCTGTACCTAAGGAATAGGTATGCTCTGGTGCATCACTGGGGCTCGAACGCTGCCAACTCCATGATCTCCCACTCACCAGCTCTGGAGAGCGAGCGAGGAAAGTCCTTGCTGGCACATCCACGCGTCTGTCTCCTCAGGAGCAGCTTCATTCATGATTCTGTCGATGGACACTAGCGCATGGCTTTCTACCACGATCCTGTGAGACAGGCAGTCTCACTACGGAGTGCCTTACAAGGAAGTGCACCGAGGAGTTAAATTACCTGCTATGGACAGTCTAGATCAGATGAGAAATATTTTTTTAAGCCTTTCAAAGAGTTTTACGTCCTACACATCATTCAAATGCTGTTTGTAGAGAACGCTGCACTGAGGAAGTGCCCAGTGGGACCGCTTCTCATATGAGTTTTGACACAGAAGGAATTTGCTTCAATTATTTCTTTATAAAACAGTGTTTACTGATTATTTTTGTTTCTTGGAATCAATTTACTTCAGTTATTATTTTCATTTAGCTCTTTAAATCCACTTTAAGAGGCTACCTGATTTGCTGTGATTTTATAACTTGTTCTTTCCTAGGGAATCTTCCTGGGAGGTGGTTCATCTGTCACAGGTGGCTGTGGGCAAGCCTTAGATTACGTTGGGCTTCAGTTTCCTCATTTGCAAAATAAGATTTACTGGTGGTATTAGGTCCTTCTTGGATCTGAAATTTTCTGAATTTGTTCCATATACTTTTTTGAACAGAACTTCCCCCTTGTCTATTTTTCCTTGTATCTGTGTTTTACTTACAAACCATGTGATAAGCAAATCCTTAATATTTAACCTTATAAAAGTAAAGATACTATATAAACAAAGATAAAAGTTAAAGATGCATATATTTCATTTTTAGCAGAGGAAACAGAAAACACTACTTAAAAAGAACAAAGGCCTGATGAAGCTTGTTGAAATTCTTAATTTCTCATTATAGTTTGATTCAAGACACCTGGGTTATATATTCTCTGCCAAAGTCATGTAAAATGTGACTGTGGTTTTTAACATTCTCGTAAGATGTGCTTCTATCTCTGTTGAGTCCCCACAAGCCCCATTGGTTCATTTTTTAGAGCAAATAAATCACTCTCTTCCAAACTGGGTTTTGACTGCTCACAAATGACATTTACCTACTTTTTTTTAAAGAAAAAAAGTCTTTATTTATTTATTTTTAGAGAGAGGGGAAGGGAGGAAGAAAGACAGGGAGTGAAACACTGGTTGTCTCTTGCACACCCCCAACTGGGGACAGGCCCGCCACCTAGGCCTGTGCTCTAACTGGGCATCGAACTAGTGACCGTCCGGTCGTCAGACTGGTGCTCAGTCCACTGAGGCACACCAGCCAGGGAACATGTTCTTTAAGATGTTTTTCTCCTACCTCGATTTTAAGTAATATTTCACCAGGTTTAGCTTAACTCCATGAATTTCTCCACAAAGTGAAAAAAAAGTAGTTGTGGGAGGGAAGTGATCTTTTGAAGAGTTGGCTCTTGGGGTCATTTTGGAAAGCTTTCCCTAATGGTCAAACAATTTCAGTGGCACTACCATTCCCACACCTCCTGACTGCACAGCCGGGCCAGGGTCTCCCATGAGGGGGGACGCACCCAGGAAGACCTGGAGGAACCTTCCTCAGCCCTGGGATGATGATCCACTCTAGGCGATTTTTCCTCCTACTGAAATGTGCCCTTGACCAGTGAGTGCACCGCCAGGGCGCGGAAACACGCTGGAGGGGATGGGCCCCAGGCACAAGCAAAATCGGGGCTACTTCATATATTTTGGGGAGACAGGAGCTTCTGCTGGGGAGGAGCCAAGAGCAGATGAAACAAATGCTCTGTCTGAACAAAAGCAGTGTGACATCAGGCAAGGATGCAGCTGGCGTTCATGGCATGGAGAACAGAGGTGTCTTGCCCACGAGATGGAGGCGATAATCTACTTCGGTCAACGTAACCAGAACTGCCACGGGGGGTGGGGGTGCCATGAGCATGTGGAGGGACCCCGGAGCTCCTTCAGGCGGGGAACAAAGACCCTGCCCAAGCCTCAGCTTGGCAATGGAGAGGAATCCATGTATCAAACATATGAATGAAGTCAGTATGATTAAAATGTACTGAAGGAGGATGGAGACTAATATAGCATCAAGTAGCAATTAGAAAGTCATAGCCGTTTAAAGAGGCACAGCAATGAGAAGAAGGCTCTACTCCTCTGACGCGTGTGTTCCAGAGTCTCAGATCTGCTAGCGCCAGTGTAGAGGTAGAAACTCTGTATTCATTTACACTCTACCTGGTTAGAAAGCGGACAGAGGTGGCAGGAGACAGGAAGCTTAGCAATACATCTCTTAGCGTCATGGACAAGCAGGGGCCACTCTGGAGGGTGAGCTCCCTTCTACGCTGCAGACTTTCTAAGCCAGTAAATGTAAAATACTTTTTCTTTAGAAAAAAGTGTTTAACTAAAATGAACAATGTGATACTAGTGGTACTCGCTCAGGATAATGATATATAAATTAGGAAAATATATAAGCTGACAAAATCTTAATTTATGCAAGGTATTTTGAGGATAAAGATATGCTATTGCAGAGCAGAAAAACTAAAAGCTTTTAATTAATAAAAGATGTGCCCTGGCTGGTGTAGCTCGGTGGATTGAGCGTGGGCTGGGAACTAAAGGGTCCCAGTTCGATTCCCAGTCAGGGCACATACCTGGGTTGTGGGCTGGGTCCCCAGTGAGGGCCAAGTGAGAGGCAACCATACATTGCCATTTCTCCTTTTCTTTCTCCCTCCCTTCTCCTCTCTCTAAAAAATAAATAAATAAAATATTTTTTAAATTAAAAAAAAACGTTGTAAAAGCTATTTATATACACAGGTATAACATAATCATGTTTTTCTTTGTTAAAATTTTTAAAAAAGATCTCCAAGTTCAAAATATTCTCACGCACTTTCAAATACAGCCTTAATTGTGGGGACATATACCTGTGAACAAAACAACCCTCTAAAATGTCCACTTGACTGTGGAAATTCCAGGGAAAGGTAAAACACCCATGATCACATCCACTTTTCGTTGAGCATTTAGAGCATGCCAGACACTGAACTAACCATTTACGGATATTACTCCATTGGAGCTATTTCAGACAGGCATTGTACTACTATTCCATTTTAAAGAGGACGAAATTGAAGGTAAAGGGGTATATGTGAGTCACCAACATCTAGAGACACAAGTGGCAGAGCTGGAATTTGACTCCAAAGTCAAGACTTGTACCGGCTGTTCTCATGTCTGAACACCAAGTCCATGTTGCATCTTCGGAGTCCAATTTTGCACCCCGTCTACACCAAATTTCTTCGTAGTGTAAGGTGTCTTCCATATGCCCCGTCTGAGCAGCTAAGTCTTAAAGTGAAAGGGCTCCAGAAAGATGAGGGCTTAAAACCAAAGGCTCTCCAAATTAATTTTAGGATTGAACACCCCCCTACAGAGGTTAGTTGGCAGAGCTACCATCCCTTGATATGCTGAGGAGAAGACTTGAAAAACTCCTAGCCCATGCAGGGTGTTCTTCAACTTCAGGAATGCTTCTGAGGAGGGCAGAAAACCACTTATTTAATGAAACTCTGGTGTTACCATCAGAATAAGGTTACAGGGCAGGGCGGGTGGGTACAGAGAGGAGTGGGAACCAGGGCTGAGTGGGAGGAGAGGATGGGTGTTGAGGGGGAGGGGGAGACCAGCAGAGCCCAGCAGATGTGCCAATCCTTCGAATAAAGCTGCCTCCAGAAGAGGACTGAGCAGGATGAACACAAGTAGATGGGAGAAAGGATGGATTTTTAATTTACAAAATTGTGGCGTTGTGTGTTTTTATTTCTTTTCTGGCTTAGTGGTTTTGCTTAGGAAAAGAAATAGTCAATGCAGAAATGATAAGCTAAGAAAGAAAAAATTAATTAGAAACAACTGAGTTTCAGACGTCCAATATCACAACCAGATTTTGAAGGGTGCCCTTCAAGAAAAGTCGAGTGTGGGCTCCAGGTCTGGGTTCAGATTTTGTTTCTTCAACTTTCTAATGACCCTGAACTCACTTTGTTATTCTCTATTTAATTTCTTCAACACAAAACGGACCACGTCACAGGACTCTCGTAAGGGTTGAGAGTTCATGAATGCAAAGCCCCTGCCCAGTACCTTGCCCATGGGAAGCCATCAGCAAGTGCCGAGTATCATTTCAACTCATAGTGACCCAACTGGGCATCATTTTCTGTTCTTACTTTTCTATAAATTCATATCAGGCACTAAAATTGAACAGGATACAGTTACCATTGTTTTATTAATAAAAGCTCAGTTCAGTTGAATATGCTTGAGATAGATAATTTGTGGAGTTACTCCAGGGTTCTTAGTCTATGCTGCAGACATGCAAAATCTGACCACGGCTAGAGTGGACTGTGGTATCTCCTTGGAGAGTCATAGAATCAAAAAAAAAGTATAAAAATAAAACTGATGCTTCACCTTGGCACGTGCTCCATTAACCTACAGTTGAAGGTGGGTAAGGAAAACACAGAGAGAAGTAGTCAATTTAACAGATGTGGGAAGATGGAGGTATGAAGATGTGATAATTCTCAAAGTCTGGCAGTGCTGGAAAGATGTAATCTCAGAGGTACCTTGGGTTCCAGTCCTCAAGCTCTGCTGCTTGGTTATTTCTGTCACATGGGCACAGCTAAGCATCTGTCGGCGCGTCTAGACCTGGAGGCCACATTACTCAGCACAGGAACTGCCCTCAGTGATGGAGCTACCGGCGCACAGCCCAGGAGCGGGGGCATTTGTTTAAATGCTAAGTGTTACTGAATTTCTTAGTACAGTGCTTTGAGCATAATGGCTAACTCAAATTTGTTATTAATTGATCCCATTGTGAAGACTCTTCTGTGAGATATTTTGATTTTTACTTTTTAAAGCAGAGATGTCAAGTACTTCACTACTAAAATCCTTTTACAATGGACTCTCTATGAAGGTAAGAAAAAAATATATTCCTAAAGATGTATTAGCTACTCCTAAAAGTCCCATGAATTATCAACACTGTGAAGGTGAAGAAGGCTAACATTTTTAGAACATTTTCCTACCTACAAGATATTTTTGCAATGTAACTGGTACTGGTTGGGCGGCAAATCCTAAAGTTTGGGATTCTACATTAATGCGAGTATTCTGCTTTGAAAGTGGAACAGGGAGGGAGGTGTGTTTGGCTGAGGTGGGTTTGGCTGGGGTGGGGGAGCGTGGCAGGGAGAAAATGCAGACAGCTGTACTTGAACAATAATAGAAAGTGGAACAGATATCCCACATGAAAAGAGCGTTGGTGGGAAAAACTCACAATAAAATCATTATGATTCTTTATTAATTGCAAAAACAGGTAGCGGACATCCCAGCTTTTAGAAACAGAATGTGTACAAAAATAAACGGTTTAGTCACTAAACCACATGGTACTAAAAAATGGGATAGATTGTTCCATAGTGGCTAACATACACCAGAATCCATACCGAATTTTGGAATAAAGTCATGTGAGCCAGAACAATGACCTTCGCAACGGGCACTGTGCACGCTCCAGACAATGGGAAATTCAGACACACAAACAAAAGACAAACAACGAAAGCTGCCAAAAAGGCATAGGAAACACCTGCTTTTTTTAAAAAATGGAAAAAGATACTAATGACTATTTCATGTGAGGTTTTAAAATAATATATGCTTTACTGCAGTGACCGCACAACAAGATTTAAGGCACTGCGCGGAAATATCAGTGTAGTATCTATAGTTTAAGTGGAGAATTTCCTGTCTTTTCAGGTTATGTCTAGTGGCAACAGGAAAAAATTTTATAGACAACAAAATGCTTACTCATCTTCCAGAAATAACATGTTTAAAAAATCAATTATATACGTATAAACTTCTAAGTGTCTCTAAGTTTGAAACAATAGCACAACACTGAATATTTGCAGAGAAAACGACACAGGGTAACACTGCTCATTCCCACATCCCTGACCTGTCAAAAGGAGACTTAGGAGATTCTGAAATAGCTCACAAATCACACCAAGGAAAAAATGGGTCAATCTGGTTTGATCTTCAGAGACAGAAACATTGTTTCTTTTTAAACAAAAATGTCCCTTGAAAGGTTTTGGAAAGGTTTTTCTCTCTGTGCTTGACCCCACCCTTGTGTAGGGCCTTTCAAAGGACCCACCTCTGGGTGGTTTAGGGGGACCCAGCATGGCTGGTTCGGGGAAATCAGTGTCACTGTTGTCAATTACTTCTTGAAATTTCCAATTGCACATGCTTCTTTCACGATTAAAGTTTCTGTGAAAAACAGTAAGAACATGTAGAAGGTCTCAGGGTGAGACATAGCGTCCTTATTTTCAAAAAGGAAAAAGCCAGGGAATTCCCCTAGCTACCCAGGGTGGGGCTGTGATCCTGGTCTGCCCACAGCCTCCTGCCTCCTTCCCCATCTTGAGCCAACTCCCTCTTCGTTTATTCTGAGAGCTCCTGTTTTGCAAAGCCAACAGAATAGAGATGAATGGGGCAATAACTGGTGGAGGTGGGAATGACAGCAAATTCCTGGAACAGCCAATGTCAGACCATAGGCAGAAAAGTTTAATTCTAGAGCAATCCTATAGGATAATGCCACCTCCCAAAACTTTCCCCAAAGAATGCGGAATATTAGTGCCAAAAGTAGATGTACATCAAGAACACTCGATGCTTTTGAAAATATTTATCAGTACTTGTTCACAGTGTTTAGGAACATGTAGACTAGGTCTGATGTGAAAACTTGATAAATGTAAAAAGACAATAGTGTATTCTAGAAAAGTTTCAGGGAACTGAAAATACACACTGGAGATGGCAGCGTAGGTGGGCACTGCACTTATCTCCTCCCAAGACCACACCAAAATCATAACTAAATTATATACCAAGCTACTGGACAACCACACGAAGACTCGCTAAACAGAAGCCCTATAACTAAGGATGTGAAGAAGAAGCCACGTAAAGACTGGTGGAGACCTGAAATGAGCTGGCCCCACACTCTGGAGGGGTATTTGAGCTGCAAGATCACCCTGAGGAGCAAGTATTCTCAGCCCCACGCTGGGCTCCCCAGCCTGGAACACCAGTGCCAGCCAGAAGAGCCCACATAACAGGCTTTCTGAATGAAACGAAAGACTCGGGGAACCCGGGCACCCTCTGAAAGGGCCCCAGTGCGAACTCTTGCTTGCAGGAACTCACACGGACTCCAAAGGAGGAACAGTGGCTTGTGGGGTGCCTGAGAAAAACAGGGAGAAACTCAGCTGTGTGGCTTCGGGGCCAGGGCTGCAGGGGTGGCCACCACTGTTCCTGAGTTGAGCCCTCTCCGGACACAACAAAAAATGATTGTGTACCTATCCTTTTCAAATGATTCAAAGAATTCAAGAGGCGAAAGGCTCCCAAACTCATTTTATGAGGCCAGCATTACTCTATTCCAAAACCAGACAAAGACATTACAAAAAAAATTATAGGCCAATATGCCCGATGGACATAGATGCAAAACTCCTCAACAAAATATTAGCAAACAAAATCCAGCAATACATTACAAATCATAAGCCAATAAATTAAGTGGGATTTATTCCTGGGATGCAAGGTTGGTTCAATATCCACAAATCAGTTAATGATACATCACAGAAACAAAATGAAGGATAAAAACCATACGATCTTATCAATGGATGCAGAAAAAGCATCTGACAAAATCCAGCACTTATTTATGATAAAAACTCTCAGCAAAGTGGTAATATAGGGAACATACCTCAACATAATAAAGGACACATATGACAAACAAACAGCTAACATACTTAATCAGGAAAAGCTGAAAGTTTTCCTGAAAATCAGGAACAATATAAGGCTGTCAACTTTCACCATTTTTGTTCAACATGGCATTGGAAGTCCTAGCCACAGAAATCAGACAAGAAAAAGAAATAAAAGGCATCTGAATTGGAAAGGAAGAAGTAAACCTGTCATTATTTGCAGATGACATGATACTATATATACAGAACCCTAAAGATTCAACCAAAAAACTACTAAGACTAATAACCGGATTCACTAAAGTAGAAGGATACAAAAGAAATATTCAGAAATTGTTTGCATTTTTATATACCAGTAATAAACTACAAGAGAGAGAAATTAAGAAACCAGCCCACTTATATTTTAAAGCCCCAAGCTTATTTATTACATGACATATTTTAATTCCAAGGAGAATTATCTGACTCTAGAAACTTCCTTTTGCTTGCTGACTGCTAGGAAAAGATGCAGAAGACGGTACAGAGTCCCTGTCCTCCATGAACGCCAGTTTCAAAGGACTAATCTATTCATCTTTCTGATCAACATTGGATTTCCATGACTCATCTTTCCTTCCAAGATAACTGACATTTTTGAAGGGTATCCTTTTTGTTAAATTTTATTTCCTTCTACTAAAGGAGTCTTTTTAATCTTCTGGAATTAAGGAGTTCCTTTTCATCCACAAAGTTCTTTTTGTTTACTTCCTCAGTCTGATTATTCCACTCGAGGGTATGCAGATGGCTACATACCCCTCTTCATCAATGCTGCCCTCAAAATAAAGTCCTAAAAATACCAGTGGCAATTAACATTTAGAAATCTCCTTTTTGGTTAGTAGCCATCCTCATGGAAAGTCTGTGTTTGAATTAGATCAGTCTTAGACAAGTAAAGCAGAGAGATAAAATATCAAGGCCTCATTTCCCCCATCTCCAAATCAGGAACTTCAGCTGCAACTTTCAATAATTTCACAGGAATCAAAGTAAAATCCTGGATCAAGTTTCAAAAAGTAACCATACAAATGGAAGACCAAAAGGTCAGGAAGCAAAAGCAAAGAGGAACACAACAAAAAACTGGAAAAAAAAAAAAAGGATTTTTGATAGAAACACAACACTTATGGAGCAATGCAGTGACATGTTAGGTACAAAAGGGTGACATGATTTTAAGAGAGTGTTGTAGAGGAGAAGCATCCAGATCCAGGGAGAAAATAGTTTCACTTTTACTTCTCACTGGGCAGGCAACTAGCTCATAGAAATCTGAGCTCAAAGCTGAAGGCCAGACCAAAGAAAGGAAGAGAGAAACTCAAAGATGATTAGGAGGAGGTGACCATTTTCACATAAACAATTGGTCAGGGAGTCAGGGGTGCAGTGAAAGCAACAATCAACACTTTAATATGAAAAAGGTCAGGTGCTCACGTTCTTCCCTAAGTTCTGCTGAGTCAGTACATTTGGAGGAAACGAGGTTTTGACTGGGGATGGGAAAAGAAAGGACGGGAGAGGAAGCTCGCGTGATGGAGTACGAGGAGCTCTGCAGTTGGCGTGACATGTTGGAGGCCTGTCATCTCAGCCTGTGTGTGCGACAGGAGGGTGGGATTCCTGACGAGGAAGCAGGTGTGTGTCAAAGCTACACTTGTCCTGTGCTGCAACTTTCTCAAGAGCTTCGGCAATAGTAGCCGCAGGACATGCCATGGTGGGGAACTACCGCCTCAGGCTACCATGGTCATTCTGGATGGTCATTCCGGTGGTGCCATCTGAAGGTATTCAAATAGCTCTATTGTCACTAAATGCATTATTTTAGCCTTCTTGTATTTCAAATTAAATATCCTAATGCTATTATTTAGTTCAACCCCCTTTTCCTTGCCTCTAGTTGACTAAGGGTAAGCCCTTCCTTGTTTTACCATCCCTAGCTTTAATAAACGTATTCTCACGGTAAAAAAAAATGACTTTAAATATAATACAATCATGGCACTAATATAACTTTATTCTTTGACTTGGAGAGAGTAATTCTAGGTTTTTAGAATGATCTTTAGTCATCTCTTACGCAACTCTTGAGAAGCAGGCTAATGTCATTCCCCTGGCATCTTTGATTTCAAAATTTACTCTTTAAAGGAAAAACAAGTTCACAAAAAAACACTGGCTAGAGGAGAAATCATTTCTAAGGAAAATGTAAAGCTGATAAGGAACCGACAGAAATATTCAAGGGCCTTAACTATGGTGACTTTATTTGTTGTCAGTGGCATGTCTACCACTGGCTTCCTTTTCAGTGGAGTTATGCGGTACATCTTATCATTTTGAAATTTTAAGCGGGACTCAATGTTATATGAAAACCTCAAAGGCAAATTCTGATTCCTTTTTTGAAGGAGAGTAGAACATTTTAGTTCAACTTTTAGGAGTTAGATTGTTTCCTTTTGCAATAATATAATTACATTAATTGAGGTACTTCAAAAATAAATTTTACTCTAGATGTATATAAATCTATGCTGAGGTTTATTTGTTTTTTTTTCCCTTGTTAAATTACCAAGAAAAGTCTGTCCAACTTCTTTCTATATAGTCCTCAAAGAACAGAAGATTACTCATCTTTCTTAGATGTATTCTTCTATCCTTCCTGGGTATGATGTTGGGGAGAAGATTTCACAGTGTACCAGACAAATAATTCAACCATTCTATAGAGAGAAATGCAAATATTTGTAAAATATCAGGTGTTAAACAAATTCACCCCAAGGCCTTCACATGAGGAAGCCGCCTTCCTGTTTCAGAGTTGAGCTTGAATTATTTGGGTTACTTATTCAGTCTTCTCTCTGAGGTCGCAGAGGTACTGCTTGGGGCTGTGGGAGCACGCAGGAAAATCCTGTGAAAGACTTGTGAGTTCTGTCCTCAGTGCGGTGTGTGTCCTTGTTGCTCAGTTATAAGACTCGCCACTTCCCTACGCTGGGTTGAAGAGAGTAGGATGGATGTCAAAGCAACAGGACCAAGAGAGAACTGCTTTCTGGAGAGTCACAGCATTCTGTTAACACCTTTCGTACCGCACAGAAATCTCTAAGACATACGCCAGGGACCGCAGGTTTTGGGCAAACTGCATGTTAATTAAATCATCTCGTGATGCGGTCCTTAACAGATGGCGCACGAAACACGAGAAAACTCGTGAGTGGTATGAAAAGTGTTAATTTTGTTCCAAATCTTTGCAAATTCATTTGTCCTCAAAGGCCATGGCAGTATGCCTTTTACCAAATCTAAGAAAGGCTAGTTTCAGCAGATGTTAAATATGTGTGCAGTGCACAGAACGGATCTTGACATTAGGGCTCCCTTCAAACTTATCTCCCGTCTTCACAAGGCTTTAAAAACACTATCCTCACCATTTAGTGCATTTTCTTCAAAATAACTGCTACTATGAAGAGCTAGACACGCCAGCCCTTTATTTTTATTACAGAGTCCAACCTCACCATAAAGTTCATTCATCCTTCTATTTCTTTATTTAAAACAGACTTCAAGCTTGAAGAACAGTTATAGTGCCTTATAAAGACAACAATTTAACAAAAAACATTGATGCTGACAATGCAGCCAAAAATTTATTAGGCCAAAGATATTATTTACCCAAAATTAATTATTTCCGTTTCCTTCTTTGGCTTTTATTTTCCTTTCGGGTTTAAAATCTCTAAGAATTGTCTATCCTGACTGTTTTGGATGCTTTTGTTCCTATAGCCGGATTTTTAAAGTCTTCATGGTGGCTTAGGAGGAAGCTACTTACTACCAATATAGGGCTTGTATGGGGTTACTGGAGTCTCTTCCTGATTCAGTTCTTCTAGAATTTAAACTTCTACGCTGGACATAAAGAGAGAAGGGACAGAAATATTTTGATCTTTCTAATCAGTGGAAACATGGGCCCTTTTGAAGGCCTCTTTGTATTTCCCACATGAGTCAGTCATGTGACAACGTGAATGATTCGGTTGTCTACACCACAACAGGATAGTTTGGGTGGGATGCAAGAGGGCTCAGAATGGCAGTCTGTCTCAGGTTGTGCAGTTTCTTAAGAAAATTTGGAAATGCCTAAAGCGGTGAAAAATAAATTAATGTTTACCCTATTGCCAGTGATGTCTGTCGCATTGTTCACTTTGCCTACTAAGGACGCAGGTAGTTCCCTCTGATTAGAGAAAGTGAAAATAAGGCAGAAGTGAGATGACCTTGGTTTCCTGCTTCCTGAGGTGCCCCCAGTATGTGTGCCTTTAGGTAGCAAACTCAAGGCCCCTCAGTGAAGAGAATGAGCATATGTTACTTGATCTGATCATTTCTAGCCATTTTCCTCTGGTTATTATTTTACTATTTCTGGAAGAAAACAAAAAGTAATTTCAAAACTCTGTAAAACAATCTGTTAGTTTTCTCTTTATTATAGGAACAATCTGAGGTGAGAGTTCTTAGACTCAGGAACATTTAGCCTCTTGTTCAGACGGTCCAACTGTAAAGGACAGTGGACATTAATTGGGCAGGGAAGGTCTTACATTTTTCCACTCGAAAACTCAACAATCTTAAGACACTCTTTTCCTACTGGGAGGGGGAAGACAAATTAAAAAAAAACAAACAAAACCCTTCTCTTTTCAGAGTAGCTTTTAGAAAGTGTATCATGTTTGGTAAGAATTTTGTACTGGTCTTTTTAGAAATCCTGCAATTGTTTACTAAGAATGAACTGGAAGTGAGTGAAACGAAACCAAGGTCTTTGAAGATTGCTGTTCCTTGTCTAACAGAAAGGGGCAAACGCTTTCATGCTACACTTGTCACAACGTTCTATCAAGAGGTAGGGAAAATGAAGGATTTCTAAAAGAAGAGCTTTAGTTTGGTTTTGAAGAACAGTGGAAATATTCATTTCTGTTAGCCAAGTTTATCAACAGTCTGTTGGAGTCTGTGGAGTTTTCAATCAAGACACTGAATAGTTATTATCATTATCCTGGTTATGTTTTCCTTGAAGCCATGAAAGGTCATTTTCCAGAACTGCCAACCTCAGACCAGCACCCAGTTAACAATTCACCATTCTCAGTGACAGTGGCTGGTGTGGACAGCCTGGCCCTCTGAGGTTTTGCTTGCTGAGGCTGCCACACAAAAGCTACGAGAAGCTCACGGGCCTTCCTCCTCCTCCATCTGCTCCAACCAGTTTGGCTGCTTCACGGGGTCATTTTTTGTGTTTCTGCAAAAGCCACACCACCACTAACATTCCTGTTTTCCTCTCTGTTTTTCAAAAAAACCCCCATCTGATCACAGTTTAAATCTGGCGGAACAGGGACCTGCCTAGGTTTTAGAAAGGGGTGATTTTCTGCCTTGGCTGGTGTGGCTCAACGGATTGAGTGCAGGCTGGGAACCAAAGGGTCGCCGGTTCAATTCCGGGTCAGGGCACATGCCTGGATTACAGGCCAGGTCCCCAGTGAGGGCCACGTGAGAGGCAAACATACATGGCTGTTTCTCTCCCTCTCTTTCTCGCTCCCTTCCCCTCTTTCTAAAAATAAATAAAATCTTAAAAAAAAAAAAGAAAGAAAGGGTTAATTTTCTCTCTTGTTGGTTCTCTTTTGCCTGAGTTCTGAAAATTTTTACGCTATGGTTTGTTTGGATGTACATTCAGAAGGGAATGCATGGATATGAGTGTGTGGTTTCCGAGAAAGAGACAGTGGGCTTCCCCTGCATTTCCAGGTAATGGACACCTCGCTAAGGATTTGCGGCGTTTGAGACACCGAGGCAATTGTCTTCCATTAGCAACACCTGAAATCAAGAGTGCGGTGTGACTTTTTTCGTTATGAAGGAAAATGACATAGGTTGCCAAGCAATTTTTGGCCTGTATGTGTACAGGGTCCATCAGACGAGGAAGAGATGAATAAATATAATATGAAAACATTGAAAATTCTTCCTCTCCACTCATATATGAAGACATCAATGTGCCAATACTTCATTATTAATCATTGAACCGTCCCTTGTGTAAATGTGTTCTCTGCTAACCACATTGTCTACCAAATACCTGCTTCACTGCTGTGCCACGGGCAATTTCTGTTAATTATAGCTGCTGTGATTAATTTTCACCAATGATTTTCATGATTCCTGTTATTTAAGAATCTATTTTGCTGGTGGGAAACAACAGAATCCAGGATAAAGTCTGTCATGCTTCAGATAAAGGAAATGATAATTTCAATGATCATGGGAATCAATTTTTTCCCTAAGGGCTGATTTTGTCTCTAATGATGCTCTTTGAGTTAATTTAGTGAGGTAGTGGTAAAATTTCATCCTTTTATGAGGGCTTTGAACTGGCCCATTTTCCATCAAATCTGGTGAATGTTATTATAATGGTCCTTTCGAAATTAAGTATTTTGCCCTGGCTGGTGTGGCTTAGTGGACTGAGTGCTGGCCTGTAAACCAAAAGGTCGCCATTTGATTCCCAGGGCACATGGCTGAACTGCGGGCCAGGCTCCCGATTGGGGGCATGTGAGAGGCAACTGATCAATGTATCTTGCACATCGATGTTTCTCTCCCTTTCTTTCTCCTTCCCTTCTCTCTAAAAATAAATAAATAAAATCTTTTTAAAAAAGTGTTTAGAACTGTCATTGTCTTCCTCAGCTGCATAATTAAGTCATTTCAAAACAGTTTATTAAAATTTCTACTTTAAGAAAATGCTTACTTAATCTTGTAGGGAAGAAAGTAAGAGTGATGTTACATTCTGAAGCCGGGGATTGGATTACCAAAGGTCTCCTGTGTGGAAGAAACCACACAAGGAGTTTTCAGGATGGAAGCACCTTGATCAGAGCTCAAGTTGGAAACACACAAAACAAAATTTCCCTAAGACACCATGCAGTGAGATGGAGGATGTAGCGACGAATCAGTTAAGAAAATCTTCCTAACTGGTTTATTGACACATTCCGCACCTATACCATTTCTAATGTGCTGTACCTGTGGATCTACATACTTTTGAGATAACATCTTTTTTTGTAAGATATAAGCCCAGCAGATTACAAATCTTGGTCTTATTTTCATGAAACTCTGACTTTTTATTGTTTTATTTTTGTCTAGGGTATAATATCCGGAATATTCTTACATCTTCACTGTAATTTTTTGGCTCTTTTTTCCACTCCCGACTTCCATACCCACTAGAACTGTGCTCTTCAAGATGGTAGCCACCGCCCACATGGGGCTATTTAATTTGAATGAACTAACAGTAAATAAAATTTAAAATTCGGTTTGTCCATTTTATTAGCCACACTTCAAATGCCCAAATAGCCATGGTAAAGAATACATGAGGGGAACACCCCCAAAAGAGAATTATCTTCTGGAGGGCAGGCCCCTTGCAGTACAGGCGTCCCCTGCTAGGTGAGTGTTCTAGGAACCCATCTGTATCAGTGCACCAGCTGGCATTGTTGTGAGAGGCTGTGTTTAGCTTCAGTGAATTTTTTTGAAGACTCACTCTTTCAACGTATTTGCCCATTTCGTGATGGGTGATTTACAAGGACACCTGCCTACACCGTGCTGAGTATTCGGCAATTTTTGGCCCCAAAATGGCATGACCCCCTTGCCCTCCCTATTCACCCAATCTTGTCCTATGACATTTTTTTGTTTCCCCAGATGAAAAAAGTCCTTACAGGGAAATGTTTTGCTGATGTGGAAGAGGTGCAACAAAAAATGGCAAAAGCACTAAAAGGCACTAAAATCGATGAGTTTTAAAACTGTTTTGAGCAGTTGAAAAAAACATCTCAATAGGTGTATTACATCAGATGGAGGGTGCTTTGAAGGTGACTGAAGTTTAAACATGTAAGAATAAACAATTTTAAAAAATAAATGTTTTTGGGGGTCTTCCCTCGTAAAGAATATTCCTATCATCTCAGAAAATTCTTCTGGCAAGCACAGCACTAGAATATCAGCTCCAAAAGATGAGCGGTGCTGACTGCTTTGCTTACTTCTATATTCCTTGAGCCTAGACGGAGCCTACACCATGAGAGATGCACAATCAGTATCTGTTGAATGAATACATTTGTTTTTAAATTTTAGTAGCCAATTACTTAGTCTTTGCTCCAGGCCAAGTCTCACGGCATTTTCTTTAACTAGAACTAGACCCCAAGTGAATGAATCATCAAAATATGAACCTCACACCTTCCCCGCATGGAGATCTCTGTGACTTGAGTAAGTTTTAAATCACATAACTTTTCTAAAGAAGTCTCTCCACACTCGGTCAGATGGTCTCCAAGACTCTCACAGAATATTCTCTCTGTCCTGACCTTCTCTCTTGAACTTCACCTCCCACGAGTCTCTCTTTCCTCGCCCAGCTAGAGTCACTCGGGCTTCCTCACTGTCCCTTAAACACACCGAGCACACCTTTATCTCAGGGCCTTTGCTGTTCAGGGAATCCTTCCCACTGTTCACTTACACAAGTGCCTTGCACATAGATGATAAAAACTACATATCTGAGTGCTGAAGAAATAGGAAACTCCATTGCCACAAGGGGGCTGGGTTCTTCCTGTGATGGCAGACACAAAGGAAATGTCACTTTTTAAAATGCGTTACTATATATGACGTACAAGTTAGGTGGGCATGTTTAAATCTGCTGAAATACAATTCTCTCTGAAGAAAATATCCAAGTGCCCGAGTTGCTGCAGCTACTGTGGCACTGGATAGGCCAGACCCACTGCTGTTCCCCAGGCTCACTAAAAATAACCACACGATTCCGAAAGTGGTTGGGAGCTATGTGTAGACAAGGGTTATGAAAACCTGGGAGCCAGGCGGTGTTTCTGCTGTTTCTGAATAATTCTTTGCCTTTTCTGGGCTGTGACAGTGCATTACATATTGGGGATGACTTCCATTCAGTATGCTGAGCATACCATTAAAAAGCGTCTGCCTGGAAAAAAGCCGCGGGTTTGATAAGAGCCACAGCAGCACTGGGGTTCTTATTCAACACTTGCAAGTACCTTCAAATAACTAAGAGAGATGGCCACATTGCTTATGGAAACCTACAGGAATCACCACTGTATACTGTGTACAGTGTACGTTCTGAACTGAACGTCTCTCCATAGCACCGCAGCGGTCTACCAGTTTTCAGATTTATATTGAGCCATTTCAAAAAAAAAAAGGTCAGTTTTATTTTGAACCCTTGGTTATACACATTTAAGGGTAACGTTTATGATTAGCAGCACACGATAGGAGATACTGGTATCAGCAAGACTACATCTCAGCTCAGAGAGACTTTTCATCTCCACCTGCTTCCCTTCCCACTGCGCTGGACACTCGCCTCCGTATAGGTCCACATCTGGCAAGAGCAGTACAGAGACAAGAGAGTAACATATTGGGAAAAGAACTCATCAAAAAGCCTGAACACTTGAGTTTTGCTCTGGACCCAGACTGGAAAAAGCCATTTACCCCTGATGTCGATGTCCTTCTACCCTCCTGTGGGAACTACAGGCTTAGGCTAGCTCATTCGGCTCCGACCAGGGAGCGCGCAGAGAGCTGGGCCACAGTTCCTGCCTCTCCACACTTCAGCCCCTGGCTTACCGGAATTATCCACGGGGCTGTGTGTAGCTCTGCCTGTGAGAAACTATTCTCTCTCTGGGACAATCCACTGCCAACTTCCTCAGGGGTGGAGAATGAGGCATGATACGTTTTACACAGAGCTTATTCATTCAGTAACATGAGAGCTCATTTGGAACTGGAATCCATAGTATATTTGTAATTTTTGCTTACAGTCCAAAAGTTATCCAGTAACATACAGTTTCTGATGTTGGCTGTCACCATGGCAAGGAACAGATGAACTCTACCCCATGCCCATATAAGGCTGAGCTAGCCAACTGCTTGGGGAGTGGAGGGCTCTGCAGCCAGGCATTGTCATCACTGCCACAGCAGCGCCACGGGGAAGATATACAGCAAGGGACCCCAGGGGAAGCTGTGGGAAAGAACAGGCTCTGCACACAGCTCTCCGAACAGCAAAATCCATCCAACTGCTATTTTTATGCATTACATTACTCAAAAAATATACTATCAAGCCACAAGGAGGGCAGAAATAGCTCTGCATTCTACAGGAACACATTTAGGTACATTTGTTGTTCACCAAATATTTTATGTACATATGCCAGGTTTCTAGAATTGAAATTAACACTACATCTTAATAAAAGATTGAATGAAGTATATGTAATTGTCCTAACAATACGTATCTTCAGTAATATACTAGGTTTACCACAGAAAATGATAAAGGGTATCATTTATCTCTGCTCAGCAGGTTTTTCCCTTACCTTTCCCCACGAGTCATTTCTGTCATCTTATTGATTAATGTTCAATAGCACACTTGAATCAATTGGGCACGACAGGTACTGGCTGTTAAAACCAACCAACTTGGATCTGTGTGGTCCCACGGCAGTGAGTCTCGGTCCAGCACCGACGGCGGTGTGAACCGCTATGCAGTGTGACGAGAAGAACCATGTGAACACCACAGATGGTGGCTCCTGCAGGCCAGGCCCCAGAGCGGGGTATCATTTGGCTCTGTCTCTTAAACAAACTACTCAGACAATCGCCAAATCTCAACCCAATTCGAGCAGTACTAATAGCCTGTCTGAATACAGGCAAGTCAAGCCCACGGCAGGTTCTGGAGTGCTCACATTCATGGCGCCAACCAGAAGGTGTCATGTTTCTACAATGTATAGGAACAGGCTCAAGGTATTTTCTTAATTAGGGACAATGGGACATAAAAAGGTTTCAATGCCTGTACTGTAAATTTACTAAATCAGAGAGACCTAGGGACTCTTGTAAATCTTCCTTTGAATAACCTCTTTGAAAAGGCCTTTGGCATTTTCATAAGAGTATATTGCTGTGCAGGTGGTATTATCTTCCGAAATAATCAGAATGAGCAAGCTTTACTGAAGAACAAAATTCTTGTAAAAGCACCATGGGAAATGTTAATAAATTGGTTCTAGATTAAATAAATAATCGTACAAAGTGGAAAGTGTGGACCCATTAACCCTCCTCTCAGTGGGTTTGGGCCCTGTTTGGCTGCTCGCAGGGAGAAGAATGCAGAGCCCCTCCGCACTCGAACTCCCTCCCACACAGGCGCGTCTCCCAGATGTTTGTACACCATTAGTGTATCTTCCCTGTGCCCATAGAAGGCCAGCAAGTGCTCGGGGAGGGGAGAGCTCTGCAGTCAGACACTTTTATCACTGCTCCAGAAGCATCGCTGGGGAAATCTGTAACAGGGGACCCTGGGGCATTTTAACTCTCATGGAATGGCTTTCATATGTTTAAAAAATACATATCCTCGTTAAATGCTGATAAAGGATCTTCAGCTAGAAAGTCCTGAAGTATAAAGTCTCCACTCCCAAACAGCGGAGCCCATTAGTAAGACAGTGACAATAACCAACTGTTTTGAGGATTAGAACTCATGAGGAACTCACGGAGATGGAAGCTTCGATCTAGTGGCAAGAAGCTCCTCAACCGTGACCTCTGCTATTAACAAATGATCAGTCATGTTATTAAATACAACCACCACATTTATACAGGGGTCCCCAGTGACAAGTGTTACTTAATTCAAGGGTCCCCGACTCCCGGGCCATGGACCGGTGCTGGTCCACAGTCTGTAGAAAGCGGGCTGCCCGGAAGGAGGCGAGTGGCGGGCAAAGGAGGGAAGCTGCAGTCGCATTATTGTTTGAGCTCCGTCTCCTGTCCAGCACCCGCCACCCCCCAACCGTCGGTCCACAGAAAAACTGTCTTCGTGAAACTGGTACCTGGTGCCAAGAAGGTTGGGGACCATTGACTTATCTGATTTTTGGAGGGCGCTCAGGAAGGCGAGGATGGATGCTGTGGCACCCAACTACAGAACCCAAGCTCTGACAAGATGCTCCTTCCTCCCGGGGGTGGAGATGGGGAATGGTTGCTTTAGAAACCGGTTTCAGGATTCGTGCTGGTGAAACTCATTCAAAAGACCTGAGGACTGCAGTACTTTCTGTTTCCAAAGACAGCGCCATGCGGGCAGGGATTCACAATCGCCTCTGACATCCCGGCATTGGATAAGCACGGGTCCTAGAGGAAAATGCACGACTCCAAGGCATAGAGACGCGAGAGAGCCCGTTACAGAGCAAAACACTGCTGCTCACACTGCCACACACCAGCGCGGCTCCAACACACACACAGGGCCCGGCGGAAGTGAGGCCTGCTGGAGAGTGGTTGGTAGGGTAATAATATGGGTGGAAGTGTCATATGGTGTGCTTGCGTATGATATTGTTATGTTACAGAATTATATGCTTCAGATTTTGTAATAAAAAAGGGGAGTTATTTGTGCTGGACCCTGTATAAACAGTATCTTTTTTTAAGACCAGTAATGCCAAGACTGAAACATCAGCTTTAATGGAAACAGAATGAGAGGTCCCTCTGATTGAACATATTAAACCCCATGTCAGTTCAAATTCTACCAGGTGTTATAACAATTTGGGGTGACCTTTCTTTTCTTACCTGTGAAATGGGTTACATAAAGGACATTCAGGAAATGAGAAGACTAATTTAAAAGTTAGAATGATTCTCAGTGGTATGAGGCTGGTGCCTTCTAGTTTGAATATCTATATTGCAGTATGAATGCAACTATGTTTTCTCTATATAATATTTTTATAAAACCTGTATTTATGTATATGCATAAAACATGGCTGCATCACATATACATATTCAGACATACATATTCATAATGATGAATAAGAGAAAAGATGCTTAAGATAGCATTATTCTTAATTTATTAAGAAAGTAGTGTAAGTTGATTCAGTTTTGCACTATATTATCGTTTGTTCCAGTAGAGAAGAACATGCCTGTATTATATTTCTTAGGAAAGTGTGCAGTTGACTTGATCAGGCGCTTTCAGGCCCTTTCACTTACAATGGGAGTACCAGGAAGACAATGTTTACTGCGATGCAATGACTTACCCGCCCTCCTTTCTCAGGGTAGCACTGGCAGCCCCCACTGCAGTCTCGTCCTCCACAGGGCACATCGAACTTCTTCACACCCTGCAGAAATGAAACACAAAGCACAGAAAAAGCTAAGTAAAATACTGTCAACTACAATACATATCCTGATGCTATCTGTTGAGAGTACTTCCAACTCTTTACAACTATCTATTCATTCAAAACAAATAGACTTTAATTTTTAGAGCAGTTTTAGGTCCATAGCAAAAGGCACAGATATTTCTCATACAACCCCTACCCCCACATGCACAGTTTCCCCCATTGTCAACATTCCTCCAACAGAGTGGGACATTTGTTAAAACCTATGAACCTACAATGGCATGTCACTATTATCATCCAGAGTCATTGCTTATATTAGGGTCACCCTTGATGTTGTCCATTCCATGGCCAATAAGCCTCTTTTCAGTGCCTACTAAAAGTACCAAATGCCAAGCTAGACCCTGGGCGTGGAAAGTCAAGGAGAACATTCCCTGAGTCTCAGGGATTCCATGTGAAGTAAACCCATACGAACACTGTATGTTAAGAAGTTTACTATGAAAAAGAACTCCAGGCACATAGAAAATGCCCTTCATTCTGCCTGGAAATGCAGGAGATGCATTCTGGAGGAGGAGCTTCAAGGTTAAGTTAAATAGGGCAGGCAACTTTGGGCCCCCATCCCACAACATAGATCCTGGGGGATAAAGCGAGGGGGGTTCTAATGGGGAGGCGGAACTTGCAAATATGCCTGGTAGGAGGACAAGCTCTCACCTCCGTAGGCACCCTGACATCCACGGCGATCCCCTGCAGAGCAAAGCCCACTTCCTTCCCTTCACCCTGCAAGCAATGCTCACGTACAGCAGGAGGAGGGTGCCGGGAGAAGTATTTATTTAGTCAGGTTGGGGTGGCAAAATAGAACTTTTTATCATATACACTGAGCTATAACTCTTTTTTTTTAAAGATTTTATTTATTTATTTTTAGAGAGAGCGGAAGGGAGGGAGACAGAGAGGGAGAGAAACAGAAATGTATGGTTGCCTCTCACATGGCCCTCACTGGGGACCTGGCCTGCAACCCAGGCATGTGCCCTGACTGGGAATCGAACCGGGACCCTTTGGTTCCCAGCCCGCGCTCAATCCACTGAGCTACACCAGCCAGGGCTGAGCTATAACTCTTTAATGACCTTAATGGGCAACCTGAAGGATTACTCTGGCTGGAAAATTCCAATCAGGATTAGGGGAAAAAGGTGTTTCTTGTCCTTGATCTAGGTTTTTCAGGTAAAATATGGACTTGGAGATTGGACTGTGTCTGAGCTCTTCCTTTCAGACGGGGTTCACAGCACTGAGCGTTTGAGCAGGAGATGAGGTTGGCCCTCTTCTCTCTCCTCTGAACACTGAAGCCCTTTCATTCTCTTTAAGTCTCAACGACTAAACAAGATGGTAGTGAGGGAACTCCCTCTGCAGGTTTTCCCGTCTGCTCTCCACGCGAGCATCCTCATCGGCCCTGGCGTGGCACTGGAGGTTCACACGGAGATGCAGATGTTCTACCTGGCCACCTCTGTCACTCCCACTAGCATGGCCTTCCTGAGTGTCCAACCTTGGATGGGCACACAGGTGAACTCAGACTTGAAACCACCTGGCCAGAGTTCTCCCTAGACCTCAACAACTACTCAATGTTCTCTTTGTAGAGATCTCATTTGAAAGTTTCATTTTTTATTTTTTTTATTATAATTCTTTATCTAATCTAGCATGAGCCACTACTTTAAAGAATTTTTAAAAAGTCTGAAAACCTCAAATCCTGTAAAGAAACTAACACCTGGAAAGCCTTTTAAATCCCCTTTTGGTTATCTTTATGGCCCGACTGAGGTAATGAAACAGCTTCCGTTCCACAATGTAAAACATGTATAGAATCCTTTCACGCCCTCAAAATATAATTCTAAGCCTTTGCCAATTATTTTTATGACTTCAATGTTTATCTACAGTGGGGCTCATTGTCACATTCCATTATTTTGAATATTCGATTTTTATAAATCCAGCTCCATGCTAAGCCCTTGGTTTTGTGGATTGCCCCAAAGAGAGAAGTCTAAATGGGCTGCCATATTTATACTTTGCATTACATATGGCTATGACATGCATAGTTACACTGGCAGGTGTCCCTGGTTCATGCAATAATTCATTTACCAGTTGTCTGGAAAGGGGAGACGGACTTATCAATCTAATGGGCGAAGCATAAACTCATATTCTCCATCTGGTGTTTTACATGCTATTTTTAGTTTTGATTCTAAAGCCACTTGCCAAATCTCTGTATATATATCAATGGCTGAAATGATTTTAATGGTTTCAAATTGATCCAACAGACTATTCTAGGCTTAGGCTAGATTTATTTATAGAAATGAGTTCTTCATAACCTGCTGGAAATTTAATAGTGCTTCTTTGCTTTTGGAGGTAAGACTTGAAGGACTGATAACTCCTGGTCTTAATACTTTTTCAACTATGTGTCAGTGGCTCAGGTACCTTGTTTCAGGAGGTGAGGAATACATCATCGAGAGGAAGCCCTCTACCTTACAAACCACAGATGATTCTGTCATGAAATTCCAGCCTCACACATGGGTATTGCTTATGTATGTATGTCTGTCTGTGTGTGATGTAATGTGGGGGGTGTGTATTTTCCCATCAGCATCTTGCATATACTACAGAGGGACTCTTATGAATGCCACCATCGACAAGAGCCCTAAGTACCACACACTGGAATGCCAGATCTCCGGGATGAACAGAAGTATTTACTTTATTAGGGAAGGGCATGTGTTCTAGAAATCTCTTAAAGACTAAACAAGTCTCAGACCTGAGCCTCTCCATTCCCCTGATGGGACCTGGGCTCTGGAACAGTCTCAGGACATGAACGCCCTTCTGAGGACCTTGGATGAGGAGTATGTGAACCCATGTCTGTGTCCCAACCCCCACCCTACTCCCAAACAGAAGAATATTAAAAGCTCACACCAACCACTGCCAATGCTCCAAGGCTTTGAGTCTACCCTTGCTTTTATTGCTCAACACAACTCACAAGACAAAGCATGATCCTTCTTGTCAGTTCCTTAATAAAGATGACTGTTTCCCTTCCACCCTACATCGACCTCAAAGTCTGCCCACCACCCTCAAAGGTGGTCCTGTTGAGATCTTCAGCTTCAGAGGCCCCAGGAAGGCATGGTCTCACCTGTGCAGTTCAGGCTCTCTCATAAACATCAATTAAATCCTCCAACAGTTTCTCACTTCAAGCCTGAACTCCCACTGGTAGCACTGTGTAGAGCAATATTCCAAATCCCTGCTCTTCCAAGGCCCCCCGTAGATCACTGGGCCAGGAGGATCCCATGGACTCTGCTCAAGGTGTAAAGAGTGTCCATTGTCATGGATCATGCCCCAGGCATTAACTTGAGCTGGCCAAACTCTCCTCCTTGTTTTGACATCCTTCATCCCAGGGCAGAACAGGGCTCATGGCCTAATGAGACCAATTATGCCGAAGATCAGTAAAGACTGGGAAGGTCTCCCACCCTCTGGAGAATGCTCGAATCTAACATGCACAAGTCCTGTGGCCTCATATTCACTCAGAAACTCTCTCATCCAGCCTCTGGGACCACAAAGGAGCCGGTGACATGTGCTTCCCAGCTTTGAGTGTTCAGGGGCACACTTTCCTTCTGCTGCACCAGTGAGAGATCACCTAACTCCCCCAACTCCAAACTAATGTGACAGCTGGAAGGGGTCTTGAGGATGACGAATCGAACCTTCCACTTTGTAAATTCATTCATTCATTCATTCATTCATCTTTCACTGAATGTTCACTCTAGGTGATGCACTGTGCTGGTCCATGGATAAGATGTAGGAAATGGATCATGTAAACAAGTTGACAAGAAAATTAAGTAAACATATAATAAAACCTACATAATTTAAATTATGTTGAGTGCCATTAAAATCATACCGGGTAAAAGACTACCTTAGCCAGGGCTCTTTCCTTTGGACTCCACTGTGCTCCCTTCTCCTTACAGACCTACCTCACAAAGAATAACCTCCCTGCTGTCTGACCTGAGACCCTTGCTGCTATTTCCAAGGGGACAGACAGAGAACCACTCACCTCCATGCTTAGGAAAGCAAGACCTCTGGATTATCATCATCGGGGAATCAGGAGCATTTTAAATTGGGGTGAATTTGAATCCATTCTTCTTATAACCCTCAGGATGCCCACACACAGCTGGACCCCCCAACTCCTGCCTCAGGACTCAATTTCAATCCACCGCCACTTTATAATCCAGGACAAAGATGGTCCACAGGTATGGGACATCTCAGTGCTCCTTGCCCAGCTGAAGCCATCTCAGTTGCTTCCGAGATACTTGACCAATTCAAACTGTGGATCTAACTTCCAAACTGTGGAAGGAGTTTGACTAGGGGGATTGATCATTAATTTCTCCTGCAAATAAATGAACATTCACTGAAGACCTGCAAGTGCTGTCATCTCGGCAGCTATCTGGTAAAAGCCAACCTAGAGACTAGGCTCCACTGGATTCATCCGCTCCTTCCAGAAAAAGTAGACAAACTAAGAAAGTTGGGGAGAGGCACTGCAGGCTCAGGGAAAGGGTTATTAATTCTGATGTCATTGTAAGCTTTTGACATCTCAAAAAGTGTTGTGGAACTGATATCAACTTTGAACAATAAATGTGAATTATTAGTTTTGGAAAATAGGATAGAAAGAAAGCAGCTTAAATGTGAGAAGCATAGTAGACCTGGAATGTCTATGAGTTACATCTGGAGGAGATGAAGAATGGGTAATCCTTGTAACAGTTCATATTTGCAAGGGAAAGAATGGAGTGGAGAGAGCTGTGGACACTAAAAAAATGAGAAAGAGAGAGAGTATATGGTGATCAAAGAGTTTGAGGAATATTTGCCTGAAAGTAATGTCTCAATAGGAGGAGAGAAGGAAGGCTGATTGATTAGAGGCAGAGGCTCAGATCCAACATTACAGAGGTAATCAACAAATCCATGCTTGAAATGCTGTGGTTATTCATCTAGACCCAGGGTGTCAAACTCATTTTCACCGGGGGCCACATTAGCCTCATGGTTGCCTTCAAAGGGCCAAATGTAATTTTAGGACTGCATAAATGTAACTACTCCTTAACAGTTAAGCGAGACCTCAGCCCTGACGCTGGGTAGAAACAAGGTGCTGGACCAGATAAAAGAATATGGACCCAAAGAGGAACACACCAAGACACATAATTACATTACCCAAGGTTAAAAAAAAGGAGAGAATCTTAGAAGCAGCAACAGAAAAGGAGACAGTTACCTACAAAGAAATTCCCATAAGACTGTCAGCTGATTTCTCAAAAGAGACCTTGCAGGCAAGAAGGGGCTGGAGAGAAGTATTCCAAGTCATGAAAGGCAAGGACCTACATCCAAGAATACTCTATCCAGCAAAGCTATCATTTAGAATGGAAGGGCAGATAAAGTGCTTCTCAGATAAGGTCAAGTTCAAGGAGTTTATCAACACCCAG